>QFEU01000562.1:0-19480 GCA_003316345.1 Tricholoma terreum | reverse complement strand
TTAAATAGTTATTTATAAAAGAAAAAGTATGCTGTAATTTGTGATATATTGGGAATTATGGCTTATATAAGTGATCAAAAATATAGCCGTGGAAATTCTGCACAACTTTTGTTGTTAAACCCAAAATGATCTGATCGCTTGTTCCCATGCTATTTAATATTTATATCAATTTCAGTAAATATTGAATAGCGTGAGAACAAGCAATTGGATCATTTTGTGTCACTAACAAAAGTTGTGCAGAATTCCCATGGCTACATTTCTGATTACTTACATAAGTCATAATTTCTACTGTATGTCAAATTACAGCACAAAATATAAACAACACATATATATATCATTCACCAAGATTTCATCAAGTACAATACTTGATATGTTGACAAACATGTTATATATATCAGGTGAATGAATGGGATTTAATATAATTACTTGAAATTATTAAGAACTCGTATTTGCCGCACGAAGTGGTGGCCCACTTCACCCAAGTCAGATTTGGGAAGTACTCCAAGAGTTGAGAACAGACTTGATGATGTCAATGGCTTTGCCATCTTAGGGCACCTAAGAATAGTGAAATCTTTAGTGTCAGTTTCTTGCTGTTGCACATTCCTGCCACAAAGGCCTATAGATAGTCAATTTAAGAAACTTTAGCTACTAAAATAATGAGGAGAAAATGTTTTCTACTGTTCTGGCCAGTTTGCTGTCTTTCCACATGGCTATATGTTGTTGCAAGGTGTCCTGATGTAAAGCATGAGATTCAAAAGAAAACAAAAACAAGAATTAAAATGTACTAGATCATATCGGTAACAACCACTTGGGTGAGTCTTCTTCACTATCTGTTGCAAACTCAGGCTGGCAGACATTATCAGCATCCACCAAATCCTGTTCCTGTTCTGAAGCATGGGTTTCTATAAATATTGATGTTAAGCTTGTATTCATCCTGACAATAAGAACAAACCTCCAACTTCCTTCCTAGCATAGGCTAGAGGAGGCATCAAGATGTAATTCAGAATGATGCATTTGCCTTTCTGTTTTACTTTCTTTTTTGAACCAGCCGGCACTGATGTGGATAAGTCATAAATCATTGACTTGGAGACTAGGTAGGACATTTCTTCTCCTACTCTGATTGGGGTTGTGAAAGATATCCTAAAATTGAACAGAGTAAATGTAAGTTTGGAATCCTCAGGCCCACATTCACACAGCATTCACATTCTACTCCTCACCATGCTGCTTCCATCCACTGTCCATAATCAACATCTTTAACTCTCTTTCAACAACTCAGTTGAAAACAGGCCCATGGCTACAATTGTCATCATGCATGTTGAATAGGGAGGATAACAATAGGGTTGTTCATGGTAGTCATTTTCAGGCCATTTTCGGCTCATTTTCACTTTTCATTTTTCTTCCATTTTTCAAAAATGAAATTCAGAATGAGTCAAAAATGTGATCATGTTTGCAAAATGGAGCACACCCCCCCATTTTACAAAAATGCTCATTTTCACATTCATTTTACTTGCATTTTCACATTCCATTTTTGTTGTGTTTTCAAACTCTGCTCTGACACCTTTAACATTTCCACCCACGTCAACTCCACGACACCGCCACTCCCTCCCTTGACTCTCTCACCACAACGCCATCACCACTTGCCATCACCACTCCTGCTCCTGCTTCCACTCCCACTTCCACTTCCACTTCCACTTCCACTTCCATGTCAACTAACGCCACAAACTGCCCAAATGATGACAGATGTTGTTTGGGCCTACATAAGTAATGTGTTTTTTAAAAGTTCTTTTCTTTTCTTTTCTTTTCTAATGTTTTTATTTGCTTTTGCTAGGTTTTATCCATGTTATTTACCATGAGACAGCACCAAGACAGCACACCCACACCCATGCCACTGCTATGAGCACCTGCTCATGGGGTGGATAATGGATCAGGACAACAACAAAACAGGACGATGACTGACAACAGGGACAACAGGGCAGGGCCAGGGGTGGACAGTGAGGCAAAGATGATGGCAGCCACCAGTACCCCACCGCCGTGAGCAGCTGCTCGCGGGGTGGAAACGGACAACTGGCATAGCGAAGGTGGGGAGGGCACTCCAACACAACAA
Organism: Tricholoma terreum; assembly: GCA_003316345.1. NCBI lineage: Eukaryota > Fungi > Basidiomycota > Agaricomycetes > Agaricales > Tricholomataceae > Tricholoma > Tricholoma terreum. Next base: position 17,376 of record QFEU01000562.1, on the reverse strand, counting down.
TGCCAATGCCAATGGCACCAGCACCAGCTCCAGCTTCACCAACACGGGACAGGACAACGACAAGGATGAGGAAGATGGGGAGATGACAATGCCCATGGCACCAGGCCCCTCTGCTATGAGCAACTGCTCATAGGGAGGAAGGCTGGTGTGTACAGGTGATGACAGGGAGAGGGGATGAATGAGAGTGCGGGGAGACGAGCCCAGCACCCAACACCCACCGCTATGAGCATTCACTTGCAAGGGGGGATTGGGTGCTAATGGCCACATCACCACCTGACCAACAACAATGAGGGTCGATGATGAGGACAGCACCCACCACCACTGCTGCGAGCACCTGCTTGCAGGGTGGATATGGGGTGCTAAGGAGGTGACATGATGGAAGGCTGACTCACGGCATGACCCAACAGGGGGAGCCAGGTAAGGAGGGGGCTACCATGACAGGGCACCCACCTTCCATGTGTGGCTGTTTACTTTATTTTTTCTTTCTTTCATAGTTATTTTTGTCATAGTACAAATGAGTATATATCATAGGATAAAGGAATATATATATATACTACACACTATAACAAGTTTGAGACTATGAGGAGATACTATCTTTTTAGTGCCAGCTCATGAAAATAATTTCACTAAGTCATTTGAGGGGGAGTTTGAATATGCCGAGCACTTGCCAGCACTGCCGAGGACCATGTAAAATGCATTTTTGTTTCATTTTTGTTATTTTTGCTTTCTGGGGTGTTCACGGTAGCCATTTTTCACGTCATTTTTCATTTTATTTTTTGGATCATTCTGATCATTCTTCTGCCAAACATGCGAAAATGAGCCAAAAATGAAGCCAAAAATGAGCCAAAAATGGCCCAAAAATGTTTACTGTGAACAACCCTAATGCAACCAGAATGGGTACATGAATGGCAGAAAAGGAACAACAAAGGCGATGTATTGATAGTGACAGCCTGGGACAAGGACAACAATGGACCATCTTCCAAGACTAGTTTTTACCTCAATATCAACATCATCAAATTCTGCAAGTCCTTCTACATGCATGAGGTTTATCCCCAGCTTCTTGGACCTGTTAGTAACCTGGACTGATCTATTTTCCTTGCAGCAAGTTGGGCAGACAAACACTGGTTCTTGATATAAGAGGCACATGGTGTGAGTTGACCAGTGTAGTACACAACTTGGTGGCCAACTTGACATTTCAGACAATGTTCTGTATCTGCTACTATAGACTGTCAGCTTACTCTCTCATAAGTTCAATCAATAGCTAAAATCACAAAAGCTGTTGTATTGGTGAACTTGAGCAAAAAACATTGAAGTCAAATGGTATAATCATCAGGCATGTTTGTTCAATCCTCAGCCAAGTCCTTCATGCTTATGTTCTGTGATAAGTTGCAGGCATTGGTGGCTAAAGTCATGAGGGTCATATTGGAAGTTGGAAGTCAGAAAAAGTTGGGCAGCCAGATGCATGTACCAGATATTGAAGGCATATGGTTTAAGTTGGTGCAAAATGTGAGTTCTTACATCATGTTTCTTTTTTGTAAATTGTGATTTGACTTGGGGTGCTATAGGCTAATCAGATGTGCTCTTCCTTGACAGATCAAGTTCGATTTATTGTAGTCATCACTGCAGCCATCATCCAAGGAGACTTAATGCCAAAGATTGAGATTGAAGTTGAAAGTTAGATATTGACATTAAAAGGTAATATTTTTGCAGCAAAAAAAACAAACACGGTCACTTATATGTGTACACCAGTTGTCTGCATTCATGTCAGAGGTAACTAGAGTTGTGTTGGAAATGGGTACATAGGGGATATTGGGCAGGCAGACACATGTTGAAGACATACAAGAAACATATGCCAACTTGATCCAGAACGTTAATGTAACTACCCTTCTCCTTTGTTTCTCTCTACCTAATCCTACTCGCAGAAAATTTGACAGACCAGGTGCACTCAATCTCAGAAGTCACCACAGCTGTGGCATTATATGATCTTAAAAAGCTCATGAATGTCAATGTGCAGAGAGAGATGCTTGATTTGAAGATGACTGTCAATTCCATGGTAGCACAGTTGAGCACCCTTGTGAATGAGGTTATGAGGTTAGTTTGGAAGTTGGGACTGAGGGTGGGCAGGTGTATGTCTCTGAAGTTCAGAACATTATGAGTCCTTAATGAAGTTAAAACTCATTCTTCAAACCCAGGTAAGTTCTGTGCAACCATTACAAAAATTACTGACTTTATTAACCATGGGATTCAAAATTAGCCAAGATGCAGATTTTGAGTATGAAAGGAAATTTTTCATCTGGCTATCTAAATTACCAGTAACCTATAGTAATTGACTTCAACACAATCCATTACAAAATGTTATTGATCAGTTACAAACATTACAGTCAATTGTTACAATTGTAACCAGGAAAATCACATGCACCAAATATCAACTTCTCTTCCCCTCTGAGAGATGTCAATATTTGGCACACATGACTGCTGGGGTGTGCTTTTTTTAGCACATCTAAAGTCAATATCTTGTATCTCACTCATTTCTTGTCCAATTAGGTTTATTTAATTACAGATGGAAAAGTATATTATTGGCCAAGATGCAAGACATTGATTTTAGATGTGCTAAAAAAAAGCATACCCTGAAGCAGTCACATGCACCAAATATCAACTTCTGTTGGGGGGGGGAAGAGAGAGAGAGAAGTCAATATTTGACACATGTAACTGCTTCAGGATATGCTTTTTTTTTTAGCACATCTAAAACCAATGTCTTATATCTCATTCATTTCTTGTACGATTAGGTTCATTTAACTACAGATGAGAAAGTACATCATTGGTGAATCATGGGGGTGAGTATTTGGCATTGTTTGGCATTATTATTATGGCTAAATATGGTAACTTCTTCAGTTTTCATCCAATTAGGTTCATTTAACTACAGATGAGAAAGTACATTATTGGCAAATCATGGGATAAGTTTTTGACATTGTTTGGCATTGTTGTTATGGCTAAGTATAGTATCTCCTTCAGTTTTCATTCAGTTTGCATGATTTAACTTGCAAATGAAACACATACTATGGTCTATCATTTTGAAATATTTATAAGTATTTATTATTTACTTATAGATCAAAAAAACTATATCAGTGCCAGTTTTTACTCAATTGAGCTTATCTAACTTGTGGAAGAGTATGTAGCTTGGACACTTTACACTGTGCTGACAAAGATTGTTTAAATTTATTTGTTAGATTATCAAAATACAGTATCCTGCTCAATTCTTGGCCAATTATTGGGTGAGTATTTGGCATTGTTTGGCATTTTGTTGTCATGGCAAAATATGGTATCTCCTTCAGTTGTCATCTAATTTGCATGATTTAACTTACATATACTATTAGTCTATCATTAGAAAATATTTACAAGTATTTGGCATTATTTTTTTATAGATCAAAAAAATCAAAAGACTATATCATTGCCAGTTTTTACTCAATGCAGTTTATTTACCTTGTGGAAGGATTTGTAGCTTGGGATAACAAAGATTGTTTATCTTTATTTGTTAAATCATCAAAATATTGCATCTTGCTCAACTCTTGGCCAATTTGATTTATTTAACTTGGAATAAAAATATATATTATTGGCCCATTATTGAGAGAGTATTTGACATTGTTGCCATGGCTAAATATAGTATTTTCTTTCATTTTTATCCAATTTGCATGATTTAACTTGTAAATGAAAATATACTGTTGATCTATCATTAGAAGATATTTACAGATATTTGGCATTATATAAGAAGAACATTTGGTGGAGTTTTATGAAAACATTTGAATATGTTCAAACATCACTTTGCAAATACTCAAACAATCTGCACAATAGAGATCCTTTGACAATTATTTGAGCTTCTTGAACAAGGTTCAAACCATTTTTGTGCAACTCCTGCCATCTTCAGAATACCTTTGTACCCTATTTGGATGCAGGTCCCATAAGTGGAATGCCCCAAGGGTATGTTCAAAGAAGCCATAACAAAGTTTGAGTTTACGGAACCATAAACAACCAACTCCATAAACTTCTATCATCACACTTGCAAATGAGCTTACAAACCTGCTCATCAACTTACAAACATATGAACTCATCTCATGAACACCTCAAACAATCTTCAAAACACATGAACAATTTTTAACATCTGAACTCTTGCAAAACAAGTTCATAACCCACTTTGACTATGTGGTTCCACTATCTGCCTTGAGGATACCTGACTATATGAGAATATTATGGCCTCCCATGCACCTGATAGCTGTACAAATGTGGTGCCTCATATACTATACATATACATATAAGTGTGACTGCCTAGCCAAGGGACCCTTAGAGTATTCTCTTTGGATTTCCCTTGCTAGTATCAAACCAAGTTTGGAACATAAGGTTGCCTTTATAGGCCCATCATTCCTAGATAATCCTCATCAGCCCAGAGATCATTTGTTCACTTTGTATATTGATCCTGTAGACTACTGCCTCATTGGAACTTCTTTACTGTACATAGTCATACTCTTTTCAGTACATAGTTCCAGGCCTTGCAAAGAAAACCTTAGAGTATTCTCTTTGATTTTCCCTTGCAAGGTAAGAGTTCATCTCTTATTTTAGATTGTTAATTAATTTTTTGGTTTTTGTAAGAGAATTGCCCTACTGATATCCTACAACTCTCAGCAATATTCCCAAAGCCCCACAATGCTTCTGTAAGAGGAACACTTATAAACACCCTATGAATACCTGATTTATAAAGGGGTGATCGAGGGGATGATAAGGGGTTATTACACAAAGGTATGTAGGATCACTGTATAGGTATAGTGAAGTACTATTACCAACATAGTATAGACTCTAAAGAGGTATAATTACATGTAACACTAATAACATATCCTGGAGTTTCCCAGGGTATCACAGCCATACTGTAGGAGACCATCCTGTGGCCCCCTTCCATGATTGGACATCTGAACACCTTTTAAACCTTTTGCATGTTCACAAACTCATTTCACACTTTGCCAAACATCTTCAAAACCTGTTCAACTATTCAGATGCCCTCATGCCTTATGTAAGAGGGTACATAAGTGTAGATCCACCCCCTAGAGTTTTCTCTTTCAATCTCCCTACTTAGGTTTATAATTAGCTCATTTGGAATTAATTTCACTCATATATATATATTGGATCTCTCTATCTAGTATGAGTCTCAACTCCAAATAAAGGTTACTCTTACAGCTTCTTGAACATCTTCATGTGAGTCTGAACATTTCTTTGTAAATCTGAACATTTCTTTGTAAATCTGAAGATTATAGCATACCACTGAAAATACTTTGAGATCTTTGCAGATGATTGCAGACCTTTAAATGCTCTTTTTTCTTCTTTACAGATCTTTGGATGTCTATGCACACCTTGAGAATGTCTTACTGACCTTGGCTAGATGATGGAGATTATAGTATTGACTCTGGATGGTAGAGCATATGATTATTATCAAATATTAGTATATATTTAGCATTATTTGATTATAGATTATAAAATATAAGGACTCGTACCTGCCAGAATTGGTCCTCACTCCCAAGTATCTCAGAGCAACCAGGCGAAAACTACTTCAATAAACTTACCAGAGTAACTATAAATGAACAACAAGATGTATAACTAGAGAAGGAGCTACATTTTGCAGGGCAGACCATCTACTGTGGGCCAAGGCAGTGCAAAATGCAGTACAGTATTCAGAGTCTGACTGGCTAAAACTGCATGATTAGATGTCTGACCTATTTTGTTTTGGCAGGTCCAGGATAGCATAAGACTGAGTCCTCAATACTGAAAACTCAAAATGATGCACTCCTGGTACTAGATTGATCAGTTGAAGCCCTTGGACTATAAAATCCACATGGTAGGAATACTATCACACATTTCAGCCACTTAAATGGTGTAAAAATATATATTTATGTTGTGGTTTTCATGTATTGATAAACATCAAGATGAAATAAGTTTCATCAGAATTTGGTATGAAAATCTGCCATTAAAAGAAGTGAAAAAGGTAGTTTTTTTCCTACTTGTAAGGGATAAGCTGATGGGACAAATTTCTCACTATTTTGTCTGCGGTTCATACCATACCAAAATTTTCCCATAGAATGAATTTCATTAACTTTCAGAGGACTTTTCAGAACCTTTGGACTGGTTGAATTTTCCCCACTTTGAAGTAGATAGATTTTCATCCATTTATAGAATACTTTTCACTATGTTATTGAGGTTTTTCAAACCATTAAAATACAAAATATATTCAAAAGTAGCAAAAAGAATTCCCCCTTCATCACACCCTTGTTTATTGTGAGACTCTTGGATATGGAAAATCATCCAGTATTTCAGCCACTGAGGTGAAGGAATTGAGTAGAAATTATTCTATTTGTGTAGAAATTTCATCCTTTATGGCCATTGAAAAAGAATAAAAATCATTTGGTTTTCAGAGAAAACACATCCTAAAAGTTGTGAAATTTCCCCCTCAGAAGGGATGAGTTAAAGGGTTGAAAACACCTCAAAATTTGTCCATATTTATACTCCATTGAATTCACCCCTGTAGATGACTTCCATCTTCTCAATGGGGTAATTCAGACCATGAGACTCCTTTCAATTATGGGATTATTTCTATCCCATCAAGGGCAAAAACACTATCCAGATTGAATTTTTTCAGAGTGGAAGAATGGCAATTATTTATCCACTTTGTGAAGTTTCATTATCAATTTCTTTCATACTTTTAGTAGTGAATTTTCAAACAATTTGTTATACTATGTGCATACCTATACCCATCCCACAGATGAGCCAGGTACAGGCAGATGTTGGTCTTACACAGGTTTTGTACAATTCCAAGTATATAAATTGTTGCATCTAAACAATATAAATAATAAAATATAATAGTTCATTGTCAAGGACCCACAATCCACCTTGCAAGCAGGGACTTGCAATGGTGGTAGCATGTGCTAGTTTTGTACCACCTGGCCCACCCCATGCACAGGAGCTTGCAGCAGTGGGTGGAGATACTTTGTGAGGTGGGCATTGTCATCTCCCCTCTCTCCTGTCTCATTTCACCTTCTCTCTTCTCCACCCTGCAAGCAGATGCTTGCAGTGGTAGTGGTGGTGGTACTTCCTGTCCCCTGTCCTCCCCTGTCATCTCCCCTCCTCATCATCATTCCACCCACCCACCACCCCATGAGCAGTTGCTTGTGAGGCTGGGGGCAGGTGATGTGTTGTCATAGTGTCCTCCCCCAGCACCAACCCCCAACCATCCTACAAGCAGATACTCATAGGTGTGGGGGTGTCGTGGTGTTCCTCATCTCTTCTCTCCTCCCCTGTCATCTCTCCTGCCTCCTGTCATCATTTTCTCTGCCTCCCATCATTGTTTCCTCTGCCTCCCATTGTTATTCCCTCTCCCTCTTGTCATTGTCTCTCCTCCCTCTCGTCATCATCTTCTCTTCCTCTTGTTGTCATACCCCCTCCCATCCTGCAAGCAGAGGCTTGCAGTGGTGGTGGTGGTGGCATCATCTTCATCCCCCTCAGTCGTCATTATCATTGGTCCACCCACAATCCACCCCACAAGCAGTTGCTTGTGAGGCTGGAGGCAGGTGGTGTGCTTCGTTATCAGTCCTCTCCAGGCATCAGCATCATGCCCCCATCATCATTATCATTGGTCCACCTGTGATCCACCCCACAAGCAGTTGCTCATGAGGCTGGAGGTGGGTGGTATGCATTGTTGTCAGTTCTCTCCAGGTGTCATCATCATGCCCCCACCATTGGTTCATCATTGAGCACCCACAATCCACCTTGCGAGCAGGGGCTCACAATGGTGGTGGCGGGTGCTGGTCAGCTTTGTTGTCCTGTCATAATAATAGTATTTGTTTTAGCTAAAAAAGATTATTAGCAACAATATAAAAAACTTGCAAATGGCCCAAGAGATGTCGCTTGACATCTCTGGGGCCTTTTTTCCCATTGTTGCATTGTCATTTTGTTTGGCCTGGTGGTGGCATTGCTGTTGTCTCACTGTTTTGAAGTGGCACCATTCCCACCCCATGAGAGGTAGTGTTGCCACCAGCTAAGCTGATGGTTTTTGGAAAATGAGCCATAACTTGGCAAATAAAATGGATAGAATTACCAGGATATTTGAGCATATAGAGGGCTCCAAAAGCCAAGGGGTCCTCTATCAAACTTAGTTAATACTATGACTTGTTTCCAATGTATTTAGCAAACAAACTTTGGCTAAGCAGCTTAGCCAGCCATGGCTAAAGATCAAAGCTGATCAAATATGTAAGGAATGACTGATTGGATTGGCTAAAGTTGGCAGGGTACCCCTTGTCCTATGATCCCCAAGATGCCCAAATAATTTGGTAATTTTAGCTATTTTATTTGCCAAGATATGGTTTGTTTTTCAAAAAACATCAGCTTAGCCAGTGGCAACACTAATGAGAGGCAGTGGTTCTCAGTGTTGTGGTGGCAGCCATCATCATGTGGTGATGGTAGTAGAAGTGACAGTGAAAGAGCATGTGAATATGTCAGACCCTTGTTGATATTGCATGTGAAGTTGAAGTTTTGGGTATACATAGATCTGACATGTGACTTGTTGCATGAGGGCAGATTGGAATGACTTTTATCTGTTGCACAATGCTGGCAACAAGATGAAATTCACCTGCTTGTGGTATGAAATAGTATCTGAGAGATTTCTTGCAAAAAGACCTCTTTAGGGCATAATATATAATTCAATCCATCCCCTAAATATCTGACTCTGAGAAACACCCATGGAAATGCCATCTTCTGCCCCAGGCCTCCTTGACTGAGATTAAATGCATTCCCAGGATTCATTCATCAGGAAAACCTGAAGCCACTTAAATTGTCTTAAATTGTCTTGATTTCGATACTAAGACAATTTAAGCAGAATTCTATTAAGCAGAGCATGTCTTAAATAAGAACAGTCATTCTCTTAAATAAGCCGAAAGTGCATAGTATACTATTTAATTCTGCTTAATTTGTAGCTTGCAGGTGCTGGGTCGCACAGAAATTGAAATCAACAATCTTACAGCAAAAATTAAAGTGAACTTAAGATTCAAGTTAAGAACAATTTTGGCAAAAACAAGTATATTCTTAAGCATGGCAATTTTTTTTGTACTAGTAGTCTAGTAGTAAGGGACAGGGTTTTGGGTATATGTGGATATGTGGGGGTTGGGCAAAAACGTATAGCATAAAGGTAGCAGTCGCAGCAAGATATCATATGCAATAGGAAAAAGTCTCAAAGCAGCTGAAGGGGCATCACAGTGTGTAGCGAATCTAGCGTGTATGGTCACTGGCACAGTACAACACATCCTGGAGCTACAAAGGCATGTTAGACGTCAATCAGATCATTGAATCCAATGCTTACCACACGATTTATCTACTTGGTATCAGAATTGTCGATGAGGAGAGCACGTTCGCCGAGAGGCTCGGTATCATCGAGGGAAGATGGAACAGTCTTTGAATCTCCACGTCAATTGCTCTTAACGAAAGCATTCGCTTCCTCCATGATGCAGTTGAACTTGTTGACATCCCGAAAGTTGGTCTTGATTGAAGAAAAATATTCAGCGGTGATGGAGGCCCAGTTGGCTTGAGTGAAGTCGGTGGACTTCGCTGATCTCTTTCCTGTTGACTTATTCACGAGCTTGATAATACCACTGCTAGACTTCTGGGCTGACTTCAGTGAATCTAACGAGATAAGTTCATCGCGCCACAACGTCAAGGCTCGTTCGACCTGTGGAGGTAATAAGACCATGTATTTTAGAGAGGCATGATAGGAATACAAATACCGCTGTCATTGCGAGAGCGAGTGCACCCTTTGGTCTTTCGGGATCACCAACGTGGGGTACAGAAATCCCACCACGAACTGAAGCCAGGTGAATGGCAAATGTCTGAAGGACCAGTGGTCCGCGAAATATACCTTTTCGCTTCACCTAAAAATGATTTAATGATAGCACATTGACAATAGATATTGTCTATCTCTCCACTTTGATTTGTCATGACCTCAGCGTAGAGAAAAGAGTAATTGTTGAGGGCATCAGTTGCAAACTCTTTGCGTGCATTTTCAGTTTCGAAACCAGAGTCTGCAAAGAAAGTATTGAGGAGCATGAGTGCAGCCGAGCCAAATGCACTGCGCCATTCGCAAAGACACTGATCAGCCTGTGAGAGATTTAGTAACAGAGGGCTCTCGGTTGGGAGTGGGGGAGTGTACTCACGATAGAAAAATGGGTCCTGTTGCCGTTATTTCTGCTGGGACCCTCGCTCCATAGAGATAGTCCCAGATCACTTGCAAGATGGCAACAGCATCGTCATCCGGAGTACCCCAAATATTACTCTGGCCAGACATATACTGGATGTAGGTCGGAATAAGTGTGCGCCTCCAGACGTTATCCACCTTACAACCAGCGGGAAGATCCGAGTTTGTATACTTGTCTTTTCGACCAGTGTGCTTGGCCTTGGGCGGTGGGGAGGTCACTTCTACCTTGATGATATCCTATAGGGAATGTATGGACTGTGTACAGGATCATGTCGTAGCACTTACCGCACTGTTGAGCCGTTGGTTTCCCTTCATGGGACTGGATAGGGCATGTTGTTGTTCTTCAGTCTCATCTTTGTCAACAAAACCTCCAGGCCCAGGAGACGCACCGTCATCAGTCTTATCCTTCGATGCTTGGATCTTGCTGGTGACGAGCACATTGGACAATCTCGTTAAACAAGTGTTTGAGTGAAGTGTCACGGATGCAGCAGTATGAATAGATCTGATTGGGCTTGGACCATTGGATTTGGATGCCGCCCTCAAGACTTGCACAGCCCAGTTCTTGACAAGACTGGATGGCTTACTGGTCAGGGTAACACTGAGAGTATGATAAAAAAGCGTCGTTTCATCAAGGATCAGAAGTGGCATGGAGAGCGAGACGCACGTGCTCATTGCAACTGACTGATCAGATCAATCAACAACAATCATGAATCAATGTTATCAGTGTTGATTCTCCGAGTCACCAAAACGAGACAATAAGGGAATGTGGCCCACCTTGTTCTTCGTTCCAGCTGGTTCTGCACAGTTGGCTTTGATAGCCTCCCACACAGAGGGCTTGCCCTTCTTCTTGGATATCTCTTCATTGTCGCTAAGCTCCATTCTGTGGTCCACAGCATCACCCTCAAGCACTGTTCCCTCTTGTTCACTAAACGGGTTATACTCTGCATCAAAATTCTGGGCATAAGTTCTTCTTAATCCTCTCCCATTCTTCTCTGGTGTTGGTTCTTCGGCATCTGTCAATATCAGCTCTAAGTTGTTTGCAGCAGGTGCCTGGCTTTTCATCTTGATATTCTTTGAGGCTGCTCCCCTCGTTCTTGGGGGTGTATTAGGTTCGCCGCCTTCCTCCAACTCTGATTCCATGTAGATGACGGCAGCTGTCATAGATCATTCTCATCAGTGACGGTTTCATAGACCAGAGCGCCCACCAGTACCCGCTTCACGACCACCGGCTATGACTGCCTTGGGCCCTTTTCCCTTTGGTAGACCTCCGGCCACTTTTCGCTTCGCTGCACTGTCAACACCTCGCACCTTTAGTCATACACCCTTATCAGTAAGTCCATTTAGCCTCATCTAATATTTCTCTCACATCTTTTCAGATGGCTCAGTAATGTTTGTGTGATAGGAGTCTCCCACTTACCATGTTGGTTGCCTTTGATGGTGGGCCTTTTCCTTGGTGGTAATTTGGTGTCATCATCGCTTTCTGTAGGTTCTGTCTCTTGAATGATAACCTCTATATTTAATAATAAGTTTGATAGTTCACGAGCCTGACTCAAGGACATACCATGATGGTGATGAGGATGGGTACTACTGGTGTTGTTGTCGTCAACTGCCATTTCGTCTTCGAGCCTAGCCACGCACAATATGGCCTCTTTCTTCTTTGCTGTTTTCTGTTCCTTTGCGATACTTTCTCGTTCATCATCTCGTTCCTTTTCGGCTTTGGTTCGTCTTCTTTTTGGTGCAACTATCGCTCCTGGATGTTGGTTGGCGTTTGTTGCACGCGTTGCACGCATCACAGGAGGGTCGTCCACCATCTTCTTTGGCATTCTGAGTGGTGGAGGGCTATAGAATTAGGTGAGCTGTCAACTTGTTTGTGGCTTCAATTTTTGATTATTTCCCACCAAATAGTCGTAGCGTGGGATTGTACATATGTAATATCTTCAAATCGCTAAGTCCAACCTCCCAAGATATGCCTCGTGAACCCTCCGAATGACAACAACATAACCCTATTTGTCTATGCTGTACTATCACAGGCTGCCCACAATGGTTCCGAAGTGCCGCTGGGCGCACCAGGCATGTCTGCTATCATCACCGTTTTTAAACCGCGTCACAACCTTTGGGATCATCACCCTCCCCTTCATCAAACATGCCTTCTCCTCCACCAAATGAAGAATACGTGCAAATAAATGATAGATTTGATGTACCTACTAGTGAGGGCCCTTGCAGCCTTCAGCAATCAAGTCCACCAGTGCAATCCTCACGAAGCGCCCTGACTCCTGACCAGCGATTGTCACCACAACCACCTGGCATTAGAGACGACCGTACTGCTCCCGTCTCAAGACACTACCATCCATTACTTGACAGTGAGATATTTTCCCATTCTTGCTTATCAATCATGTAAATCCACTTTATAGGAAGGCCTTGTGACGAGAAAGGCAATTTTCTACCACCTGAAGAATCTCCTCCTCCCTGTTGCCCTAGCCGTAGTGATGGTGACTGGATGCCATACCGGAATCACATTGAATTTGAAGCTGCCGAGTTTTTCTATTGCCAGACTCAAATGTCTGCGAAGAACATCAATACGTTACTTGATCTCTGGGCAGCGACCCTTCTCAAACATCATGATTCACCGCCATTCACAAACCATTCTGATCTCTACAAAACTATTGACTCAACGCCCTTGGGCGGTGTACCGTGGCAGTCATTTTCATTAACCTATAATGGCGAACTACCTGACAGTGAAGTACCTGAGTGGATGCGTTCAGAATATGATGTTTGGTATCGTGATCCCCATCTCCTTGCAAAGGAAATGCTCGCCAACCCAGATTTCGAGGACCACATCGATTATGCACCTGTTCAGGAGTTTGACAGTAACGGTGATCGCCAATATCAGAATTTCATGTCAGGAGATTGGGCTTCAGCCCAAGCGGTATGTATTCAAGTTGTTCCTTTATTTTTCATTAATTTCTGTCTTGTCTATTTTGTAAAGAATATTATAGCTCAAGATCCTGAAACACACCATGCCATGTTTGTTCCAGTAATGTTCAGTAGTGATAAAACGACTGTGTCTGTTGCTACTGGCCATAACGAATACTATCTGCTTTACGAGTCGATTGGAAATGTCCACAACAATGTGCGTCGAGCACACCACAATGCTGTTGTCCTCGTTGGCTTTCTGGTGATTCCAAAAAGTTCGTCGTTTTCTCATATATATTTCAGTACCTCATCAACAAGGTGTAGCCAATAAAAGCCATACGAAAAATCCCAGATTTCGGAAGTTCCAACGACAGCTCTTTCATTCCTCGCTCGCCAAGATCTTCGAAAATTTCAAACCAGGAATGACAACTCCTGAGATAGTACGCTGCTGTGACAACCACTTCCGGAAAGCAATCTATGGCCTTGGTCCTTATATTGCAAATTACCCTGAGCAAGTTTTTCTCACCTGTATCATGCAAGGGTGGTGCCCATGGCGAGTACTCTCGATTCTCATTTTTTATATTTATTTACAATTACTACCCTTCCAGATGTACTGCGAAACAAACAAACCTGGATGGGGAGGGTGGGCGGCGCTCGCGTGAACATACAGAATTACTAGTGAGAGAGTTTGAGTTGGGAACTCTGTGGGATGAGTATGGTCTTGTCGGAGATCTTGTAGTATGTTTTCATGCTTTCTCTTTTTTCTTTACTAAAATACCAATTTTGATAGCCATTTACAAATGATTTCCCTCGAGCTGATATTCATGAGCTCATCGCACCTGATCTTTTACATCAGATCATCAAAGGGACATTTAAAGATCACCTAGTTGACTGGGTCCAAAAATACCTTATTCTCGAACATGGTCAAGGAGGAGCGCAGCCAATTCTGGATGATATTGATCATTGGTAGATACAATTTTTTATTTTTGGAATAGAGATTGATGTCGATCTAGCATTGCTGCTGCCCCGCCATTTGCAGGTTTATGCCGCTTTCCTCAAGGGCGAGGATTCAAGCAGTGGACAGGTGATGACTCAAAGGCCCTTATGAAGGTTTGTTCAGATCCGTCTATCTGTTATTCTGTCATTAATTCATTGTATTACAGGTGTATCTACCTGCCATTGAAGGCCATGTCCCTTGTGATGTAGTACGCGCTTTTTGTGCTTTCTTGGAATTTTGCTACATTGTTCAGCGTGATGTAATTACTGAAGAGACACTTCGGAATCTACAAGATACCCTTACTCGATATCATCACTATCGGACCATTTTCGAGGAGCTCGGTATCCGTCCAGATGGGTTCACACTTCCAAGGCAACACTCACTTGTCCACTACCTCTCACTGATTCGTGCTTTTGGTGCCCCCAATGGCATCTGTTCATCAATTACAGAATCAAAACATATCAAGGCCGTTAAGGAGCCTTGGTGACAGTCAAATCACTACAATGCACTCGGCCAAATGTTACTCACAAACCAGCGCCTGGACAAGCTAGCCGCTGTGCGAATTGATTTTACAGACCATGGAATGCTTGATGGAATGGTTCTCTCGGCCACACTACAAACAATTCGTAAGTCTCATTTTCTCTGAACATTCATTCATGTAGTAATAATACTTATACCAGAAAACTTGCGCAATGAGGCACTTTCTGACAATGAGGACAATGACGCCAATGACACCAATGACGAAAATGATGTCAATGATGCCGAGGATGAAGTTGTCGATGGGCCAACTGTTCTTGCCCACGTCGACTTAGCAAGAACCATTCGTGAGTTCACAATTTATCTGATCTTTTCATAAATTCATTTTCAATCCTCACAACAGAACGAAGGCTTAACCCAGCTGATCTTGCTGCTGAAATTGGTCTACCCACCTTTCCACGACTTATCAGATGCTTTCTATACAACCAGCTTTACCCTGAGAGTCAGCTTACATCGTCTGACGTATCTCTCAGTGCTTGTTCTGTTTTCACTGGAATGATCAGTTTTTTCCTCAGCGACTGCGACCTTCTATGCCCCAAGCGACCCAAGTGGGATTGGTGGCATGCACCGTGAACAAATACAAGCCACTAGCTCTTGGCGATGTGGCCCAGCCCGATATGATTGTGCCTTTGTCAATACTTGCCCATACCTCAATGGCATGCATGGCCTTGATGTTGTCCATATCCTGGTTCCTTTCTCTTTCAGTCACCAAAATATAACCTATCCCTGTGCACTGGTGCAGTGGTACTCACTTGTCAGAGAGGAGTGCGATGAAGACACAGAAATGTGGATAGTAAAGCCAGATGTGGCTCGTGATGGCTCACACGTCATGGCTATTATTCATCTTGATAGTGTCTTCCGTGCTGCACACCTCCTTCCTGTCTTTGGTCGTGCCCGTCTTCCACCCAACATCACATGTCACAATTCCCTTGATTTATTTACAGCATTCTACGTCAACAAATTTATCGACCACCATGCTTTTGAAATTGCTTCATAGTCGTGTTCTTATTGGGGTGTTAAATACTACTCGCACAATGCAAATCTCGTGTCGTTTGCAGATATCAAGCACATTCGAGAGACACGCTATGCCACCCACAGAAACCGAGCAGGACAGTCGCCAGGACGGTCATCAACACCCGACAAAGCTTTTTATGAGGTCCACGCTGTTTGCAGAGATCCAGTATACCCCAAACGCCTTCACGCCCCCTTGTTCCCAAATCATCAACTGTCGTGTAATGCATGATAAAAGGTGAGTCGCTCTCATTTGTACATCTGTATATTTGACTAATTCTTCTGTGTCCAAGGTCAGGTATATTAGAAACAGGGTGTCAGTCAGCCAACCAAGAGACACACTGTGCTGCCCATGGAAACCAAGCAGGACAGTCACCGGGACGGTCATCAACACCCGACAAAGCTTTTTACGAGGTCCACGCCATTTGCAGAGATCCAGTATACCCCAAACGCCTTCGCGCCCCCTCGTTCCCAAATCATCAACTGTCATGTAACACGCGATGAAAGGTGAGTCGCTCATTTGTACGTCTGGATATTTGACTAATCCTTCTGCGTCCAAGGTATATTAGAAACAGGGTGTCAGTCAGCCAACCAAGAGACACACTGTGCTGCCCATGGAAACCAAGCAGGACAGTCACCGGGATGGTCATCAACACCCGACAAAGCTTTTTATGAGGTCCACACCGTTTGCAGAGATCCAGTATACCCCAAATGCCTTTGCGCCCCCTCGTTCCCAAATCATCAACTGTCGTGTAACGCGTGATAAAAGGTGAGTCGCTCATTTGTATGTCTAAATATTTGACTAATCCTTCTGCGTCCAAGGTCAGGTATATTAGGAACAGAGTATCATTCAGCCAACCAATAGATGTGCTGTGAGACATGCTGTGGATGCCAACAGACCGATGGGGAGTACTTCCTAAAATCTTCGCCACCCATATCATGCAAACTCAGGCTTATATTACTCTCAACTTTTTTTCTCTTAATTTTTTGGCGAACTTTTGCCTTCCGTCTTATTGGTACTTAAAAAGAGTGATTCATCTTTGTGTAAAATCTATGCAAAGTGGTCCAAGCACAATATAAGGAAAAACTTGTGGCTTATTTTACTTATTTTACTTATTTCGAATTTAAGAAAAAAAAGAGCAACTAAGTATGATCAAGTAACTTTGGGTTTTCCTGATGTTCACTCCTGGAAAGAAATTCCATCTTGTTTATTTATGAAAGGCCTGTAATAATGTCCATCTGACTTGCATCCATTTGATGTTTGAAATCTATGGTATTAAAAGCACCCCTATAATTCATTCATTTACAAGAAGAAATTTCATCCTATTCACTTATGAAAAAGTTGTAATAAAATATGTCTGACTTCCATCCATCTGATGTTTGAAATCTATGATATTAAAACCATCCCTATAATTCATTTACAAGAAGAAATTCCATCCTATTCACTTATGAAAAAGTTGGAATAAAATATGTCTGACTTCCATCCATTTGGGGTTTGAAATCTACAGTATGAAAATTCATCCCAAGTTCATCCATCATATATTCAGCCATTTATATTAGATATTTCCTATTTTCTGACTTAAACAGCTGAAATCCATACCCAACCAGTCTCACAGTGACGGATCTTACTGAATATGTATTCAAT
>QFEU01000558.1:0-13069 GCA_003316345.1 Tricholoma terreum | reverse complement strand
AGTGGGATGCAAGCATGGCTGCGGGTGCAGCTAGTAACGCTGAAGGGTCTGAAGGAGTTACTAATGATGAGCCAGATTCTGACGAAGAGGGTGAAGTGTTGGAAGTACCAGCAAAACGCAAATCCAAGAACGAGGTAAAAGAGGAAGTTAAGCCTGAAGGGAAAAAGACTGCCGCGCGCCCAGGGACATCTACTCCAGCTGCCAAACGAGAGAAGAAGAAAGCCAAGACCACCGCCGAGAAGTTCTCAGACATCGCCCGTATGGAGGACGAGTCAGTGCAGAAGGAGTTAGAACTCAAGGCGATCAGAGCGAAGGGAGGCAGCAGTGTGAAGATC
This sequence comes from Tricholoma terreum, assembly GCA_003316345.1. Lineage (NCBI taxonomy): Eukaryota > Fungi > Basidiomycota > Agaricomycetes > Agaricales > Tricholomataceae > Tricholoma > Tricholoma terreum. Next base: position 12,734 of record QFEU01000558.1, on the reverse strand, counting down.
GCAAAGATTGAGGCACAGGCAAAGTTACAAATGGAGAAGGAGAAGACAAAGGCTGCACTCGCTGCAAAGAAAATGGAGCACACATTCCAACTTCAAATGCTTGAACTTCAACAATGATCTGCCCTGTTCCAGCAACCCTTCCCCACCTACCAATCTGCTGCTGGGCCATCAAACCTCAACACATACCACTATTCTACCAACATGGCACCTCAGACTCATTACGCACAGCACACGCAACAATTTGACTTCAGCCACACATCGGCATCAACACCAGACAGCACGTCGTCTACTACCCAGGGTGAATCTTTCTTAGGGATGGAGGAGTTCAAGTTTTAATAAATGAACTGAGTTAGTTTACAAACATAGATACAAATGTACTACAAGAACTAATCTAGCCCAGTGCGCCTTCGCGCACGAGCTCTTGCCTTGTTCTTTTTAGCACGAAACAGGCGCCGCTTCAGTTGTTCTCGGCGGGCCTTAGCATCTCGAAGGCGGACACCAGTGGGGCGATGGTGAATAGGGAAGTGCTGAGCATTGTCCTCTGAATCAGATGTGTCTGAGGGGAGTCCTTCCACGATAAAGGGATCAGGTATCTCGTCGTTGTCATCATCCCATTCTTCATCCTCACACATCATGGCAAAAGCATGTAAGCCTATACATGCAGTGACCCAGTACGTGGCGATCTTGTGAGAGTCCTTATCCCGAATATCAGCACGCAAATTCTTCAGAGAGTGGAACCGTCCTTTGAGAAATCCGATTGCATGTTCCGAACGGATGCGGACCATTGATACATGGTTGTTGAATATTTCATTGTTAGGAAGATCGCGCTCGGGTTTTTTATATGGTGCAATGACCCAAACATTGATCTTTCATGATGGTAATATCTTAGCCATTACAGTAGGAGTAGGGTAGCAGGAAAACTGAATACTGGGTATGCCGAGTCTGCCCACACCCATTCGCCTTCCTCCAAAATTGTTTCATGATTCTTTGCCAATGTGGTGTCTTCCCAGGATGTTGAATCATGAGTGCTCCCTGTGTGAACATAGCTGAAATCAATGATATGTAGGTTGGGAAGGGATACAATCTATGTGGAGTGTGCAATGATGATATCAGCGTCAAATCACAAGAAGATCTGATAAGAATACCTGAAATGTGAGCGAGTAGTTGGATTTTCGGTCAAAATAGCTTGCGCCAAACCAATGCGGGCGCTCGGCAAGGGGAACCAGTGTTCCATCCACAAGGCACCACCCATCCCTCCATGCCTTGCATGAATGATCCTCAACCCACTGCTTTGCTGTCTCCTTCTCCTTGGGTGTAGGAAATCGCACTGCTTCTTTCATGAACTCTGGCTGCAGGATAGCTGTCATGACACGACGAGTCACAAGATGAACTGTGCCCTTCCCAAGGCCTGCCCAGTTCGCCACACTCTGAAGACCTGCCGCATTACCATCATGGCCAAATCGGTAAAGTGTAACTGCCAGCTGCTTCTCGACTGATATCTGTGCATTATTGGAATTATTGGAAAAGACTGGATTGTTGATGATCTTCGCAACGACTTTTTCGAATGTGAGAGGCGTAACACGTAACACTTGTCGAAAGTGATCTGGACGACCAGCTTTTAGTGCTTGGAGAACATGATGGATGTAAGCAGGGCCTTGTGGAAGCTCGGTCGTGGCTGTTCATAGCGTGTCTCATACATCGCACTGATCTGCTCTTGAACCCAATTTTGCAGGAAGTTTCTTCGTCTCAGATGTCCTCCCTCCTGTTCTTCACCACTCTCTTCCTCATCGTCTGCATCCATCCTGGACAGGCTACTTTCGTCCTCCGAGTCTGAATCTGATCCACGCACCCCACGAGGCAAAAGGGCAGGAACCGAGTCATCTGAGTCATGACTGCCAACACAAACAGTTGTTACTGATTCTACACTGGAAGCACGCCAGTCGGCACCAAGAATACCATTCCAATATGCCTCTGACTCGGACCTAGTTGAGAAACCGGAAAGAGGGCTCAATTCTGATAACTCAGAGAGATCCTCGAGTTCTCCGTCACTGGCTGGAATGGGAGGTAGGTGCCATCTGAGCCGTTTGAGATGCTTTTCATGTTTCTCTTTACGCTGTCTGCGTTGTCGCCTAAGTTTCATAAAGGCTTGGAGAAGGTGGTCTGCTCGAATATGGCGGCGAACTTTTGGAAACACAGTGGACGAGGGAATACTAGACAAGGATGACAAGAGGTTTTCTTTTATCATTCCATAGTAGTGTCTCATAAAATATACGTCAACCGAGTTTTCCATATAATCCACCTTGTCTTTTTGTACGGTCAAAGTTGAGGCTATTTATCAAGTGATTATCATACAAAATGGGGGTGAGAATCATTGCATAATCGCCAAATAATCGCAGACCATAATCTCAGATAATCACCTACTCTGACTGTTACTAATGGCAGTACTTTGCTTATATTTTCTGATTAAGTTGGCAGGGTGAATCCCAAACCAGCTACTCATATTTGGGGATATGCATGCTCCCGTTTCCCGGTTGCGTGGACACTTGGGATACTTCTACAAGTCACAGAAAGAAATACAAACCAGAATCAGAAATATTGAGATATAGACATAATGGCAGTACTTTGCTCATACTGTCTGATTAAGTTGGACCGGTGGATCCTGAACCGGCTACTCATATGCGGTCATGTGCATGCCCATGTTCCACTGTTGCATGGATGCTTGGGGTACTTCTACAAGTCACAGGAAGTAATACAAACCAGACTCAGATATGTTGAGATATAGCCATCATGGCAGTACTTTGCTCATACTTTCTGATTAAGTTGGAAGGGTGAATCCCAAACCGGGTACCCAGATCTAGGCATGTGCACGCCCCTATCTCCCGGTTGCGTGAATACTTGCAATAATTTTACAAGTCACAAGAAGTAATACAAACTATTATCAGACATTTAAAGATATTGTGAGACTGGCAATACTTTGCTGCCCATATTGAATAATGTGGGAATGGGGAGTCCCAAACCGGCTACACATATCTGGGCATGTGCGCCCCCCTTCCCTCTGGCTGGGTGGATGGTTGGGGTACTTCTACAAGTCACAGGAAGTAATACAAAACATTATCAGACATGTTGAGATATATTTATCATGGCTGTACTTTGCTTGCCATGTTTGATTCAATGGGAAGGGTGAATCCCAAACCAGCTACCCATATCCGGGCATATGCGCCCTCCCGTTTCCCGGTTACGTGGATGCTTGGGGTACTTCTACAAGTCACAGGAAGAAATACAAACCAGAATCAGATATTTTGAGATATAGACATAATGGCAGTACTTTGCTCATATCTTCCGATTAGGTTGGCAGGGTGAATCCCAATCCGGTTACCCATATCCGGGCATATACATGCTCCAGTTTCCCGGTTGCGTGGACGCTTGGGGTACTTCTACAAGTCACAGGAAGAAATACAAACCAGAATCAGATATTTTGACATATAGCCATAATGGCAGTACTTTGCTCATACTTTCTGATTAAGTTGGATGGATGGATCCCGAACCGGCTACTCATATCCGGGCATTTGCATGCCCCTGTTCCATGGTTGCATGGATGCTTGGGGTACTTCTACAAGTCACAGGAAGTAATACAAACCCGAATCAGATATTTTGAAATATAGCCATAATGTCAGTACTTTGCTCATATTTTCCAATTGAGTTGGCAGGGTGAATCCCAAACTGGCTACCCATATCCGGGCATATGCATGCTCCGGTTTCCCGGTTGCGTGGACGCTTGGGGTACTTCTACAAGTCACAGGAAGAAATACAAACCAGAATCAGATATTTTGAGATATAGCCATAATGGCAGTACTTTGCTCATACTTTCTGATTATGTTGGAAGGGTGGATCCCGAACCGGCTACTCATATCCGGGCATTTGCATGCCCCTGTTCCACGGTTGCATGGACACTTGGGGTACTTCTACAAGTCACAGGAAGTAATACAAACCAGCATCAGATATTTTGAGATATAGCCGTAATGGCAGTACTTTGCTCACACTTTCTGATTACATTGGAAGTAGGGCTGCGCACCGTGACCGTACAGTACGGAATGGACGGTCCCGTAGTACGGTTGCCGTACCCATGCCGTTTGGGCTCAGCTCAGTAAACTGGACGGACAGTAGACGGGACGGTCAATGACCGTCCAATACCGTCGCAAAACGGCCGTTGACGGCCGTAGTACGGTAGTGTATGGGTACCCCTGACCAAACCTTATTCTAGCACTCACATTGAGACCGAAATCCCCTCAGAGACTTTCTTATGTCACGCCAACACCGTTGAAGCCAAACAGTTAAACATGAAAAATTTTAAAGCTCGGAAGAATGCAACCTATTTCCATCTAAACGACATGAATAATCATTATATTGTAAAAATGGTCTCTCTTCTCATGTCATCCTCGTCGTTTCCGTCCTCCCTAGTATTGTTCCCATCCTCCCTGGCGTCATCCCGCTCACGCTGTTCCTGGCCCTTTCATCCCCTTCATTCCTGGTGTTGTCCCGCTGTTCATGGCCCCTGCTGTTTGTTGTCTTGGGTATCCCTCATGGGCGGCCATGTTCGCTTCATCCCTTGTTGGCTTGTGGTTGGTGCTCGTGGTCCTCCCGCTGTTTAGAGGGTATTGTAATCCTCGTTGTGGTCTCCGTTCCCGCCGTGCTTCGTTGCTCAGATTCCGTCGTCTTGCTGTCTACTTTCCTCACAGCGGTTGTGGTGTTGGTGGCCGTGTCAGTCCCTTGGCATTGTTTTTTTCTGGGCGGTGGGTCTTCCTTGGTCGTTGGGCATGGGTGGGGTTGTCGTGTTGTTGGAACAGTGTTAAAACCTATAATAAATGACATTACGTTGATTGAAAGAGAAAAAACGAAACGAAGAGAAAGATTATCTGCCCAAATGACGTCTCTGGTCGTTTGGGCCCGTTTTGTGCGTGATGTGGCCCAGCTCCTCTCCCCTGCTGTTGGTTCGTGCCCTTGTTGTTTGTTTCCCTAGTCATTCATCGCTTCTTTGTCAGTTGTCCTCGTTGTCCTAGTTTCCCGTTGTCCTCTGTAGTCGATGTTCATCGTGCCTGTATCCCCATCATCGTCGCTTGTTGTCCTCTCATTCAACAGATCGATATTGGTTCTTCCATCATTACCAGTATCTTCAACTTTACACTTCGAACATGTTTTTTCTTTCTTTCAAGTTTAAGCTAACTACTGTTTGTATCCCTTTTTTAGGTTCTAACTTTGTGATAATAAACCGACACGCTCAACCGCTGCACTTTATCCTGTGCCACCGCTGCGAGCCTCTGCTCGCAGGGTGGATAACATGATGTTGACACTATGGGACGAGGAGGGGGTATGGGACAATGGACGACAGGAGAGGGGACGACGCCAGCACCAACACCAATGGCGACGAACAACAAGAATGACAAACGGGGAACAACAAACCAGGGGAACATTGAACGTGAACAGTTCAACAGAATTCGTCAGCATTTTAGGTTCCATCTAATGCCGTCTACCGTACAACGGCCATCTCCGTACCCGTCCTGTAGCCGTCGGGGCTCTCTCGACCAGACTTGACGGACGGTGGACGGGTGAACCATACCCATCATCTGACCGTCGATTGTACGGCCGTACCCGTCAGACGGTACAGTGCGCAGCCCTAATTGGAAGGGTGAATCCCAAACCGGGTACCCATATCCGGGCATGTTCACGCCCCAATCGCCCAGTTGCATGAACACTTGCAATAAGTTTACAAGTCACAAGAAGTGCCCCAAACTATTATCAGTCATTTAAAGATATTGTCATCATGGCAATACTTTGCTGCCCATATTGAATTATGTGGGAATGGGGAGTCCCAAACCAGCTACCCATATCTGGGCATGTGCGCGCCCCTTCCCTCTGGCTGGGTGGACAGTCAGGGCATATCTACAAGTCACAGGAAGTAATACCAAACATTATGAGACATTTTGAGATATAGTTATTATGGCTGTACTTTGCTTGCCATGTTTGATTCAGTTGGAAGGGTGAATCTCAAACCGGCTACCCATATCCGGGCATATACCCGGTCCCTTTTCCCGGTTGCGTGGACGCTTGGGGTACTTCTACAAGTCACAGGAAGAAATACAAACCAGAATCAGATATTTTGAGATATAGCCATAATGGCAGTACTTTGCTCATACTTTCTGATTAAGTTGGAAGGGTGGATCCCGAACATCAGGAAAATGTAGAGTAAATGAGATACGTAGATAAGGTCTTATCCTCAAAATATTTCGTAGAATACATGGAAGGATGCTACATGTGTGGATAAACAAAGATAATCCATGGTGACGAACATATCAGCGAGCAACGCTGTATTGCCTCCAAAGAAAACATCATCAATAGCATTCAAGGACAGCAGGCAATCAATATCTTTTTTCCAAATAGATGAGATTAGACAGAACCTGTTCATCACAGCCAGGCAATACATGAAAAGTTAGACGACACAATCTGTGTAACTCTGGGTCAATGTGTGGGTGGGCGTACACAAACATATCGGCAAGCGACACTTGTATTGCTTCGAAAGAAAACATCATCAACAGCATTCTAGGATAACAGGCAATCAATATCTTTTTTCAAAATAAAATAGAGAAAATGAGATGCATAGATAAGGCTTTATCCTCAAAATATTTCGTAGAATACATGGAGGGATGCTACGTGTGGATAAACAAATATGATTCATGGTGACAAACATATCAGCGAGTGACACTGTATTGCTTCCAAAAATACATCATCAATAGCATTCAAGGACAGCAGACAATCGGTATCTTGTTTCGAGACAGATGAGAATAGACAGAACCTGTTCATCACAGCCAGACAATACATGAAAAGTTAGACGACACAATCTGTGTAACTCTGGGTTAATGTGTGGGTGGGCGTACATGAACATATCGGCGAGCGACACTTGTATTGCTTCGAAAGAAAACATCATCAACAGCATTCTAGGACAACAGGCAATCAATATCTTTCTTCAAAATAAATGAGAATAGACAGAACCCGTTCGTCACAGCCATGCAATGCACGAAAAGTTAGACAAGACAATCAGTCTAACTCTGGGTCATTGTGTGGTGTGCATCAGACTCTGTAGAAGGTAAAGGAGAGTATTGATGCTTGAACATGTCATCAGCCGGCACAGTGTGCCAAGGATAGTGACAAGCTTTCAGCAGCAGTAGGTCTCTGCAATATCAGCTTGATATCAAACATGCTTCGCAAACTGGTTCAGCTGATGAGCAAATCGGAAACAATGCGACCTTGAATCATCTGGCGTTGGAAGGCGGCCGAAGATGATAGTTAGCTTGTTTGCTGCCAAAGGTAGCATGTGCCCCCACAGCAACCGAAGACAGTCAGATGATGACTCCTAAAGCTGGGGCCGTACGCCCTACAGGGAACGAAGCCCATCACCTGCATCCAGGATTAGCCGAGACGAAGTTGAAGTATTTTAAGGCTGATGAATACTATGTGAAGGACATTGGATGTCAAGGCCATCTCGCAGCTACTGAACATCCTTGTTGTATTTCATGTTATCAAGGCAATGCAATGGCCATCTGAGCATCATCAATCGGCACATAAAATGAATTGAGGACGACGACCAATGTGACACAACAGCAAGTAATCTAAACAAGTGATCTAATCTTGTCTCTGTTCCCTCATTTCCTGCTCAGCACACTTCTGTCTGATCCTATCAAGAGCGCTGCCCTCAATCGGCAGCTCTACAGCGTCGGGTGATATATGTGGAAATATTTTCCTGGAAAGCCTGTATTAGAGCAACCTCACAAACTTGAGAGCAAAGCAGCAGCGGCACTTACAAGTTCCACCAACTAATCAGTGCATCTGCCTCTCTCTTCTCTCTGGGGTCATCCAGTAGATCAAAAAGGCTGAGGTAGAATCGTTCTGAATCCGTTGCCTTGTCTGTCCGGGAGAATATGCTCACGGAGCTCAGGGCAAAACGGACCTATTCAAGTTGTAATTCTTGATCTGCAATAACAAGAGAAGCTGACGGGGGTACCTGTGTAGCAATGTATGCCACAGATGCTTTCGTGACTGACGTCATTCCATGTAAGCGTGCATTCCCGGACCTTGTTGCTTTGGGTTTGTTGAATTCCACCGAGCTAGGTGAGGTGAAAATGTGCTTATATGCCTGCATATGCCCGGGTGTCATCTCCTGATCTGCAATTGACTAAAAAGGCCGCACCAGGATAAGGAGGTGATTGCGCAGGAGTCCCTTCCAGGGATTCTCCAGATCAAATCGCTGATCAGCGTAGAGGAAGATCGGCCACTGATCACCCTGAATAAATATTGCTCCGCTCTTCAGCTGGGTCTTTATCCTTGAAGGGCTTGCGCATGTAGCTGAGCTAAACAGGAAAATGGGTGAACTTACTCGAGAGTGTTCCAGTCGACTCCGGCGGGACACAGCAGAGCGCCGGTCGTTTCATGGTTAAATCTGCGATCGAACTTGTGTTTTCGGTTCAGTCGAGGAACCAATGCTCCGTCCTCTGGCGCTATCCAATCTATAATGACGCCCTTTAGCCCCTTGGTATCATTGGCATGAGAAGCACTGGCGCCCTTTTGGATCTTGGCCAAGAGATGTCATCAGGAAACAGCGGTGTGATGAATAAATCAACTTACAAGGTCTGCTATGGTTTCAAGATCTTCGGGCAGCGCATCGGCAAGCCTGTCTTCAAGACCATGGCAGAGGCCCAACAAGTCTTGAAAGATCCTATCCTCACGGCGTTCCCTGGGTGTTGAAGCCATCTAAGGAGAAGCAAGGTAAGTAGCAGATGGATTACTTGGGCGTGAGTGATGATGGATCAGGATCATCTGCCAGCCACGAGAGGCCATTGGTGATGAGTGTTTGAACATGGCAAAAGGCAAAGATTGCCCGTCCAAAATGGCGACCGGAATGTGTTAGGGGATTGGACGTAGCTCTGAAGCGGACACATGCAATCAAGGATGATTCTTGTGAAAATGTGAGGACATACAGTTTTTTTCTTGCTCCTTGCTGTAGAGCGTCAGGCTCGCGGCGGCAATGGCCAAGAGCCGATGATGGTGGGTCTGAGGCAGGCATCGAGGTGCTTCTGCAAAGCGGCGCAGGGCATAGAAAGCACGAAAGTTCTGCTGAAACCGTGGTTTTGACAGGAGCCCAGGGCTATGGCAGTGGTGGAGGCCTCTCTGGCAGATCACCCGGCGAGCGCAAGATCCACTGGAAAATGACTTTCACTGCTTAAGTACGCCATCGGTTAGCACTCCCAGGGCCTATAGCACATTTGGCCCATGTGCCATGGACCAGCCAATGATGTATTTTGCACCAGTAGGATGGGCCAGCCAATGTGGGCCCATAGTGCTAGATATAGACAATGTAAATGGGTGGGCCAATGCACAGAAAATTGCTACTATTGAATAGGATGGGCCCATCCCCCTAGGTGGTGTCAGTGATGCTCAATTGTCAGGCCAGATAACAGTTGTCAGGCTAGATAGCAAATGTCGGGCCAGATGGCAACTTCGGGCGAGCTAAACATTGTCGGGTCATATGTCAATTCGTCATTGTCAGGCCACATGGCAAGTATCGGACCATATTGCAGCATCGGGCGTGCGAACACTTCTCGGGCCATGTGCTAATATGTCAATGTCGGACCACATGGGAAGTGGCGGGCCACATGGCAACGTCGGGCGAGCTAACAATTCTCGGGCCACATGGTAATATGTGAATGGGGGCCACATAGGATGGCAACGGCGGGCAAACTAACAATGCTTGGGCGATATGCTAATATGTCAATGTCGGGCTGGATGGCAAGTGGTGGGCCACAGCCCAACGTCGGGCGAGCTAACAATTCCTGGGCCATGTGCCAATATGTCAACGTTGCGTGAGCTAAACGCTGTCAGGTCATACGTCAATGCATCACTGTCAGACCACACAACAAGTGGCGGATCAGATGGCAACCTTGGGCGAGCTAAATGTTGTCGGGTCATACATAGCTAACAATTCTCGGGCCCTGTGCTACTACCTAAATGTTGCTCGAGCTAAACATTGTCGGGTCAGATGTCAATCCGTCGCTGTCGGGCCAGATGGCAACTTCGGGCGAGCTAAATGTTTTCGGCTCATATGTCAATGTGTCACTCTCGGTCCCCATGACAAGTATGGAAATGTTGGGCGAGCTAACCATTCTCGGGCCCCAGGTCCCTGCAGCAGATGGCATTTTCGATGGTGCAGACTTTGAAAAATTCCTTCACGATCGCATCAAGGTAGACGGAAAAGCTGGGCAACTTGGTGACAGTGTCAAAATTTCCAGGGACAGTCAGATTGTCTCTCTCTAATGACGTTTCCCATCTCAGAGCAATTTCTGCAGGTGACACAATAATTACTGTCACCTCGAACATACCCTTCTCAAAAAGATATCTTAAATCCCTGACCAAGAAGTTTTTGAAGAACAGGCTCCGAGAGTGGATTCGGTCTGTCAAATGGAATCGCGTCGCATTGACGCATTCGCAAGGATGGACATCATACCTAGACATTGATGCATCAGAACAAACCATTCACTGATAGTGATGCCGATTTCCCGACCTTTCAGCATGAATGTCGTGCGTTTCGCATACTTGATCAGGTGCACGGGGAATCTAGACGAATCTAGACAAGCAAGTGGTGATGGGCTAGATCAATAAGCACCTAAAACCAGAGGCAACAGGTTGTTAAGCATATGGGAGCAATGTCGGGCCACATGGCAAGGTTGGGCAAGCTAAACATTCTCGGGCCATGTCCTAAAATGACAATCTCAGGCCACATAGCAATGATCGGACCATATGGTAGCGTCCGGTGAGCGAACAATTCTCGGGCCATGTGCTAGCATGTGAATGTCGGACCACATGGCAAGTGGCGGGCCAAATGGCAACGTCGGGCAAGCTAACAGTTCTCGGGCCACATGGCAAGTATCGGACCATATCGTAGCGTCGGGCAAGCTAACAATGCTTGGGCAATATGCTAATATGTCAATGTCGGGCTAGATGGCAAGTGGCGGGCCACAGCCCAACGTCGGGCGAGCTAACAATTCCTGGGCCATGTGCCAATATGTCAACATTGCACGAGCTAAACGCTGTCGGATCATATGTCAATGCATCACTGTCAGGCCACATGACAAGTGGTGGATCAGATGGGAACCTCGGGCGAGGTAAATGTTGTCGGGTCATACATAGCTAACAATTCTCAGGCCCTGTGCTACTACGTAAATGTTGCTGAAGCTAAACATTGTCGGGTCAGATGTCAATGCGTCACTGTCGGGCCACATGACACGTGGCAGGCCAGATGGCAACTTCGGGCGAGCTAAATGTTCTCAGGTCATATGTCAATGCGTCACTCTCAGGCCACATGACAAGTATGGAAATGTTGGGCGAGCTAACCATTCTCGGGCCCCAGGTCCCTGCAGCAGATGGCGTCTTCGATGGCGCAGACTTTGAAAAGTTCCTTCACAATCGCATCAAGATAGACAGAAAAGCTGGGCAACTTGCTGACAGTGTCAAGATTTCCAGGGACGGTAAGATCGTCTCTCTCTAATAACGTGGCCCGTCTCCGAGCAATTTCTGTAGGTAACACAAAAATTACTGTCACCTCGAACATACCCTTCTCAAAAAGATATCTTACATACCTGACCAAGAGGTTTTTGAAGAAGAACAGCCTCCGAGATTGGATTCGGTCTGTCAAATGGAATCGTGTCGTGTCGACGCATTGGGGAGCATGGACATCATACCAAGACATTGATGCGTCAGAACAAACCATTCGCTAATAGCGATGCCGATTTCCTGACCTTTCAGCAGGAATGTCGTCCGTTCGCATACTTGATCTGGTGCGCGGGGAATCTAGACGAATCTACATGAGTGAGTGTTGATGTGCTAGATCAATAAGTACCTAAAACCAGTGGCAAAAGGTTGTTAAGCATATGGGAGTCAACAATGCGTCACTATCGGGCCAAATGGCAACGTCGGGCGAGCTAAATCATGTCGGATCATAGCTAACAGTTCTCGGGCCATGTGCTAATACGCTCATGTTGCGCGAACTAAATATTGTCGGGTCATATGTCAATGTGTCACTGTCGGGCCACATGTCACGTGGCGGGCCAGATGGCAACCTCGGGCGAGCAAAATACTGGTGGATCATACATAGCTAACAATCCTCGGGCCATGTGCTGATATGTCAATGTCGGGCCACATGGCAATGTCGGGCGAGCTCCAAATTCTCGGGCCATGTGCTAATATGCGAATGTCAGGCCACATGGCAAAGATTGGACCATATGGCAGTGTTCAGCAAGCTAAAAATTCTTGGGCCATGTGCTAGCATGTCACTGTGGGGCCGCATAGCAAGTGGCGGGCCACATGGCAACGTCGGGCGAGCTAACAGTTCTCAGGCCACTGTTACATCCGTAACTTCCGACGGGTTTCCGATCGGAAATCCGACCGCAACTCCGTTCAGCTGTACGTTTTATATTACTTTTGATTGATACACTTATTACATCACGTTCCACACCACTCATTAATATAGGTAGCTTAGTTACATTACTACGGCCTGTGCACCCGTTACCCGCGTCGGACTTTCGCGTAGACACCGCCTCATTACCGACACCGTGCCTACGATCTCAAGATCAACTTGGAGGAAGGTGGAGCACCACCTCCAGGACGCATGTACTCTCTTTCTCCGTCGGAGT
>QFEU01000557.1:0-22743 GCA_003316345.1 Tricholoma terreum | reverse complement strand
CCAACGAACGATGGACGACAGAGCACCCACCACCATGCCGACGAGCAACTGCTTGTTGGGTGGACGGTGGGTGCACCAGGGTCATACAACGACAACGCTGAACTCCAGCACCGGCAGGGCCAGACGACAACACCGAACACCACGAACAACAGGCACCCCCCAACCCCCACTGCAGCTGTGAGCCTGACAGGGAATGACCCAGCACCCGCCCCCGCCCCCAGCCCTGTGAGCCACTGCTCGCGGGGTGGATTGCGGGTGCTAGCAGCCGATGACGAGGGACGACAGAACGTGGACAATGACAAATGGGGGATAGGGACACGAGGGCTGAAGGGACGATGGGGATATGATGGGGATGACAGGAATGTTTTAAGTTTTCTTTGCTTCTTTACTTTAGTGTATGAATGACCTTCAGTCTGCCCTGAGTAAATTTCAAACCTTAGATTGATGAATTATATTCTGTCTGCAATGGTTGAAACCTCACTACTAATGGTATGAAAACTGACCATGAAACTATCCCATGAAGTGGATGAAAAGCTGCTACTCTTCCACTCCAAAAAAAACCCTCAGAAAGTTGATGAAATTCAACCAGGTGGAAGGTTGTAGTTTACCACCTTTAATAAGATGAAAACCATCCAAAAACCATCCCAAGGTATGAAAATTTGGGGTATGAAATGGGACAAAAGAAGACTGAATTTCATCCCATCACTCATCCCTCACGAGGAGGAAAATACTCCCCTTTTCACTCCTTCAGTGGGGGGTTTTCACACGAACTTCTGATGAAAATAATGTGATTTTTGGTGGGTATCAGAGGGTGAAAACTACACCCTAAATGTATTATTTTCCACTTATTTCCCTCGTGTAAGTGGATGACAAAATGGATGGATTTACTACTGCAGCAGTCCCACTGTGATGAGATGCCTGGCGCTTTCTAATAAGACCACTGTAAGTGAAGTCGAGCTCAGTGCTCACGAAAGGAAAACAGACAGTGCCCATCGTCAACCAGTGATTTATTACATTTGCCTCTGTCCTGCAAAGTTGCGTTTCCCAACTAAGTTAAACTCTGCATCTCTATTGCTCCTGGGTCTTTTGTGCAACCTGGCCCTAAACCATATATCCCTTACCTAGAGTCAGTGTCTAATGCATGTCCAATATTGATACTAGGAATTATTCCGGTGTGTGTGTGGATCTACTATTGGCTTTCCCCAGCTGGATACTACTGGTGATACGGCGCTTACATGGGGCTTCTCTGGGAGAAGGAGATACATGATATTTGATATGGAACACCAAGTATTGAGGACCGGTTGAGATGTACCTCGGAAGAAAGTGCCTACTATGACCAGTTGTGGCAGCCGATGTTTCTGATAGTAGACATCTTTCTTCGCCAATTTCGACCAATATTCACAAAAGAAGAGCCCCCCTTCGCTTTGGTGTGGCATCTGAGCCTCTTCTTTTGCAAGAGGCGAAGTTCCCGTAGGTATCATACCACCTACAGTAGTCTCTTGAAGGCGCTGAAGTTCTCTTGTCATCCTCGAGTCGTCTATCGGCCTCTGAAACTCGTCATCTCCTCACCCACTATTCGGATTGTACTCCGAGTCCACATAAGCTCGTGGTCGTCCGATGGACAGTACAGATGTTTTGGCACCAAGTCAAGACAACTTTCCAGTAGGACCCATGCACGTAGTCTCCCGCAGACTTATAATAAATTTCGTGTCTTTTTTTGTGGGGAGGGGGACGACACTCATATATAGCAGTGCGGGGACTCGGATCCATCATATCTCATAATTTGTGAAGGGATTTGTGTCTCCTCTGGTAGCTCATAGGAATGTCGGTTACTAGTGTCTGTCTGAGAACATTTCCGAGTCAAGTTGTGAATTGCTGCAATACCAAGCAAAGCCGTTTTGAGGTCGATAGTCGGTAACGCAAGGATTTGGCGGGGGGGTCGATATGGATAAGTGGATTTAACCACCCTTTCCCAATGAAACGCGTAAAGTGGACCAGGACAGAATTCGCAAAGCTGCTACTTCAAGTTAAGCCCAAGAATTGGATCCACTCCAACGTGCTCTACTGTCGTGGGACACGGCGGGTTGGCCCGTGTCCCAGCGCGTTTTAAAGGTTGCTTATGTAGCTTAACTCAGTCCTTAGCTCCCCGGGGCTACTGTGGTAATCGACCATTATATTCATACAAATGCGCCCGATTGTCCCAGTGACAGTCTAAAACACCAAAAGATGAACCCAAGAAGGCAAACGCACCAAGAAAGGATCTTCCTGTGGGGGCGGTTCACTACCTCCGCAAGACAGACCATCGCTTCTTGATCTTCTTCGTCACATTCTCTGTCGTAGGCGAACTGAGAGATGCAGTCGGGGACCGGCTCGAGAGTGCCAGAGGCTGGCGTGACCTGTTGAGGAAACTACGACCAGAGGACCCTGATCTTGGACTGTCATCAACTCTGGTGCGAGAAGAAAGGGCTTGTGGTATCAAGAACAAATTTCTATATGATGGTTTATGTCGAAGGTTGGATGGTTTTGAAACCGGTGGTATGGAAAGTGGGACTTGCAGAACAGTAGAAGTGTTATAGGTAGAGCTTGATGAGGGTGTGGTATGGGGTTGGATGGTAGTTGCGGGAGTCGAAAAAAGAACGGCAATAGACTTGAGGGTAGCCATTCGACTTTGGTCAAAATGCGAGAGGAGATCAAGAGCATAGTCCGGCAGGGAGACGTCAAGGTCAGCAAGTACGTCGTCAGATAGGTGGCGTGGAATAGCACGATAGATGGTTGCGGTCCCACCGTGGTCTTGCGACTCCTCTTCCTGGGTCAGTGTTAAAGGTTGGAGGGTGTGACAAGTATTGCTGGTAGCCAACGTGAGTGGCGTGGAGACGTGGGATTCGAGAGGTGGCATATGAGATATGTCCGTACTCGAAGAGTCAGATAGTGGCGGTTCATGGGGACTCCAGTTAGTGTCTTCTGTCACAACACTAGCGGAAGTGACATGGTGGGGAAGATACACCGAAGCGGTGACACCACACTTGTCAAATGATTCAAGTCCAGGTTGCTGTGCAAGTTCCGTTCCGTGTACTGAGACAGCGCGTGAACGCACTCTGACAGGTCTCGTCAGTGCAGGGCTTGTGAATGAGCTGCGCAGCACCATCGGGGTGACTTTGTCAATCGTCCTCCGTCTCAGGATATGGTCAAATGCGACAGAAGTGGACCTATAAGTGCGTATGGGAGCTCGAGTCTGTGTTGACGCGAGGAACATGAGTAGATTTGCGTCTCGCCTGGCTTCTGGAGTTGATATAGGCACCCCGGGATTAGAAACAGGTAGGGCGCGTGTGTCATCATTGTTAAGGGCTTCCAGGTGTTGTAACACGACCTTCGTTTCCTCATCTACGACGAATTGTCGCTTCTCCTCCATCCACCTTTCACGTTGAAAGTTCTCATACACCTCCGGTTCCGCCTTGCGATCTGCAAGTAAAGTGCGTAATCGCGCCACACGTTTTCGGGATTCCTGTGCGTGGGACCTCAGAACTGACATAACTTGCTTGAGGGCACGGATTTGTAGCTCCTGGGATGATGGTTCTGCGCTGCAGTGCTTGATGGACATTTCCAGCCCTCCTTCCTCACGCTGAGTTCGGCAAAAACGAGGTGGAGTGGATATATATAGACCGTCAGCAGCCACGCCAGCCGCCAAGTCTGTCCTATTACGAACTCAGCAATCGCGTAATAGGAGGAGAGAGAATCAGAGTACGAAAAATTCGTCGTTGAATGTCCAAGATGAAGGGAAGTCTGATTTGTTCTTTCCTGGGCATACTGTGTTCAGCCGAAGTAGAAAAGAAAGTCTAAGGGGCTAGACTCACCTGGAGGGCCTGACGTCTCGTCTGAGCTTCGTTGTCTGCGCACGATCCCATTCCGGTAACTGTCCCTGCCTTGGCGATGGCCATGGGCTGACCTCTCGTTCTAGCAGAGAACTTACGAGGTGAGGATTCAAAACTTTGTTCGAAGGTAACCTTAGTACTACGGGAACGGCAACCCATCATTGTCTCCGAGTCACGTGTTTTCATGTCAACGCGTTCAACGCGTTCAAGGCTATAGCCTATCATTATGGCTAAAGACGCGTATGAGCGCGTGGCTGACTCTGTTCCATTCGAGGACTCCCTGCCGAACCCTTGGTTGGACGATCCGACACCTGTGTCCAAACAGTATCCAGATATCCAGTTCCGGCTGAAAGAGTTCCATAACAGTAGCCGACTTATGCATGCGAAGGGACAGACTTGGCCATATAGGCTTCCTTTTTTCGATGAGGCCATGATTATGTTTTTCGAGTTTCGTGGCTACGGTCCACCACCAGACGACGTTGGTCATCCAGGAGATGTTTATATCGATCTCACCCGATCAATAGGCTCCCCTTATCTCCTCTATGTTCATGGGCTGGACCAATGGGATTGCGTCGACTGGTCCAGTGATCCAGACCAGAGTAGTTTTCCGGTTCCAAAGCACCCCCTCCTGAAGGATCGGTTTCTGTCGGGAACCAAGGAGAAACAATTCTCCTGGGTGACTCAGGAAACACTTTATAAAAGGCATGTAATCTCTCATTGGATGGACATGAAATCCATGCTGCAGCGGACCATCCACCACGACCGTGTTGGCGCATTACGTGTCACGGTAACCGAGGATGCTCGACAACGTGAACGCGCGGAGAAGCGGCGAAGGAAGAGGCAATGGAATGCCCGGCTCAAACCTAACCGACCCTCACCAACGAAAGGATCTTATCAAGCCCTTACTGGTCAATCCATACAAGAGTCGGTCCATCAGAAGCAGGAGGGTCACCATCCGGAGGTGGGTGACGCAATGCCATATAGCAAGTCAATGCACTCCAGCCCGAGGCTGAGCATTACTGAGAATCCAGGCGTAATGCCGGAAATACAACGGACAGATGAGGTCTTTAGTGGTCCTTCAACGCAAAAGAGGAAACGGTCCACTACTCCTTCATGTTGTGACTTTTCTAGCAAGCGCAAAAAATGCTCGGATTCTACCCATTCTGTTTCTGGTGCGTGCAGTCAAGCACACCTCTTCTAGAGATGACTCATGCTGATATATATGTGCGCCATAGAGCCTACATTTGACTTTGAGCTGTTCGAAAGCTTGATGCTTGAGTCAGACGAAAAGGTGGACAAGGAGGCAGAGGAGGACCAGGAGGACCAGGAGGAGATATGGAAGGAGGCAGAACAAGAACAAGAACAAGAAATGGAGCACGTCAGCGTTGGGGCTGCTCAAAATGCAATGGATGGTGTGTTACTAAGCTTTTGCTTCTCCTTCATGGCTGATTTTGTGGACCTAGTCGTTGCTCGGTATATCACCCAACAACAAAACCTCAAGGGCCGCGTTGACGAACGTGAATAACATTTGGGTATCATATGCAACAAGCACTGACGCCTTTAACCAGTGTCTGCCGCTCTTAAAGAAGAGCGAGAGAATACTGCACAGCGTCCGTCGTTTCATCTTATTTTCGTTCAGCCACTCACTCATTCGTTTGATGCAGTCCGAATGATAATTGCAGAACAAGATACAAAGCTCTCAGAGGCAACTCATACAATCTCCCAGCAGCGTCAGCCCACTATATTCTTTTTTCTCAGTGCTCATCATCTCAGTGTTCTCTATAGGGGAGGGAGAAGCAAAGGCACTGCAGGCTATGACAGCAGAAAGAGATCAAGGTACGCATATTTTTCTGTGAATCTTAATCTCCAGTTTACTCGTGCCACTAGCTGTGTCCGAAAAATTGAACAGCGATGCTTTGCATGCAGCGAAAATTTCAGAAGCGGAGGACCTGTTTCTCAAAGGCCAACAATTCCTAGCCTCACTAAAGTCTGGAACTATTTAACGGTGAAAACCCAAACCACCAACGATCAGTCATTAGAGGAGTCTACTCCCATTCGTCCCAGGTTTCTTTTGACGTAAGCGCTTCCCATCAATATCCATCTCAATATTTTGCCTTGCACTCTAGTTATTCAATGAAACAATGGTGTCTGGAGAAAATCATGCTTGACACTTGGCAGATAAGCGGCACCCTCAGTTCAGCAGGTGGAAAGTTCGTAGCCTGGAAGGAACTGATAAAATAAGCTCAGTGTTGGGACGTGAGGGTGGGTGCCAAATGACTGAGGGGAAACGCGTTCTCGAGAGCAGTACATATAGAAAACAGTAAAGTAACTCAACTACATTGAGAGAACAAAAGGAAGGCTCTCGACGAGAGTAGTAGCAATGTAGTGATATCCGAGTCAAAGGAAATACAGAGAACAATTAAAATATACGGAGAGTTGGTATAGTGGCGGGATGGAAAGGAGGCACGAGTGGTCTGAGTCGGGCTTATGTATACTCGTTTGGACTCATGCTTGATATTCCAACAGCAGGTTGTCATGCTAAGTTGCGGTAGCCGTGACTGGCAGAGTGTCCCCGACTCGGAGCTTCGTCAAACAATACGTAGACCCCGAACCTGAATCCACTCCATGATCACCCAAGTCAGGAGAAAGGTAAGGTAAAGATACCCGACGGCGATGACTCGGAGGCACACAAGGCCGCCGCTGTGAGCGGACCTGGGCGTATACTTCAAACACTGAGAACTAGGGATATCACGATTCTAACAGTGCCATGACTCGACTATCGTCGGACTAAGAATAATACATGGATCATCGGATCATTAAAGTTGTAACATGTAACATATGATATATGTATGATGTGTAGCCGTTACACCGCCAAGTTTGAAGTCGGTAATGTCATCAACTCTGTCCGCATTTGTGGCGCTGTACCTGACACCCTCTGAAAGAACGGAGTTTCTATACCTTTCTTTCCCTACACCAAATTGCATGGGAATACACCATGTAGCAAGACTTGTCCCTGATTCGAACAGGTATCGACCTGATCAGCAACGGCGGCCATTACATAACCAAATCTCTTTCAAGTCGGCCAGAAGTACAAAGTCCCTTGAACAAACCCATGGCATGAGTCTTACTGGTACAAAAAATAATCTGCGGATCCCGTGCTTTCCAAATGCAATGCTAAAAAACAATCTAAGCGTGCGACAGCGAAATGACGATAATTTAGTTGACTGGTCCCCATGGCCAGAAGATGGGGACAGTCCTGTGCGTTCACAACCGTCAGTAGATCCCGAAAAGACGAGCCGGTAAGAAAAATTACGACACACCTCTTATACTCCTGCCATCTGGGATCGTCGCCGAATTTCTGGTCCGCCGATCGCTCAAGCAGCGGGACGCCCGTAGCCTATCAAGGTGCGAAATCAGCATGATATGAAAGAGGAAGGAGAGCTGGGATATACATTGCGAAGGAGGAACCAAGTAAACAAAGGGCTAATGGCGGCGAGCGCGACTGTGCCCTTGGGGAAATATGCGGTCTGGAGGGCAGCAGTCGAGAGCGCCCAAATACTCGTCCAGATGCCGACTTCCCCCACATAGCTATATGCGCGCGAAGGAGTAGTTCAAAAACCTTGTTATGGTCCGGGACATATACATACTTAGGATGTCTGCTGATACTCCACAAACCGCCAGTGACGAACTTTTCGTTGTGCAGTTTCTTGTCTTTTGCGCACCTCCAGGAGGACTTTTGGTTGTCTGCGACGACTTCGAACATGAAGGAGGCAGCGAAGAGGCCGAGGGAGGCGTAATCCCGCATTCCAAGAGGTGGATGAGCCGATGCTGGGATGGCGTTGCAGAGATATACAGGAAGGCCGACAAGGGCGATCCAGGTCGCTTCAATACACAGCTGGGTTGAGGAGGGAGTAGGTATATGCGCGCATACACAGACCTTGTGCTGCCCAAAAGGCGGAGAAGAGACCGGGGTGTTTCTTGGTTTCTTCGAATCGGGCGTCACCTCCCGTCCTCATGGCTCTCTGTAAAGAAATTGTGAGTAATATGAACTCACAGGTGAGATAAGGTATTCACAAAAGTCAGGTATGTACCCATTCTGACGGTCCAAATTCCCAGCGCGACAGATAAGAACAGCTGCCGAGGCGCAAAAGAAGAGAGAGGTGGGAGAGGTACTGGGATGCCATCGATGAACCTGAGTTTGAGTGCAGGATAGTACAAGGATAAAAAGGTAGAGGAGAGAAAGCCGAGTGCTCCTCCTAGGTCGTAATACCTGTCATTCTGCTGCGGCACGAAAATGAGGGCAAGGACTAGAATAATGAATCAGTCGATGAGCAAGCGACGGAGGGGTCGCAGATGCATACTAGATTGCAGGACATACGCGTTTGCAAAGGGAGGGAGAAGACGGGAGAAGACGGCCATTTGGGGGGAGGTGTGCTAAGTGTCCATTGACTTATTGCGATCGGTATGATCGAATCCACATTAGGGCATCCCTGCGTGCAGACCAAACAAAGGCAAATTGACGCGCGCCGCGGAAATATCAATGCAATCACTGTAATAATTGCAGATAACTGCTCGCGACAATGCGATATACAATGATTGCGTTACTGTAGATAATAGATATGGCCGATAATTGCAAAGGTGGATATCTGGTGGACGCTGAACTGAGCGTGACGTGACGTTTTCGTTCCCACGCACCTGGAGGTTCATTTCAACAACAAACAGGTCCTCGTCGGTCTCAAATCCGTTATCGGGTTTTACGGTGCCAGAAAATACTGCCATCGACTGCCAGAATTGGCGGAAAGAACTGCCGGGCGAAGGGAAAGCCAATCGATCGAACAGCGTCCGCATTTTCATTCATCCAGTTTCGTATTTTTTTCGGCGGACACCAATATAAAAACATTCATCAGGGTTATTACCAAGGGTGAAACCTGGCAAAGCTAGGGTAAATCCGTCCATTGCCTGGTCAATATTCAAATCAACCTTCTCAATGTCTTCTACGACTTCTAGCTTGCTTTCATCAACCCCCCATGGACAACCCACAGCACTATCAACCTCTTTCGCATGCGCTTCATCCACCTCATGCCCAGTATTCATCTACTCCTACCATCTACGATCCAAAATCAACCACCACCAACCACCATCGCCAGGAGGAAGAGGAAGAGGAGGAAGAGGACGACGACGACGAGGGTGTTGTAGAACAACAGCTTAATCAGAACGAGCCTGAGTCGCATGTGAGCAACCCTGCCTCCCCACAATCAAGGCCAGGGTATGTAGTACCATCTTGTTGGGTCGCTTTCAGCACTCATATCTCATGATCAGCACACAACAAGATCCACAACACGCTGGTTCTCATGAGTCCGGCACAAAGCGTCGACCAGGTCGTCCACGCGGGTCTAAAAACAGAAAACCTCGCACTGGCACGACAGCCGTCAAGCAGCAAGAAAGCCAATTTCACTATCAAGGGCTCCAACCAGGAGCTGGAAGTACTCCGCCGCAACACCCAGACATTAACGTCCATAATCAGCAGTATTACGAATTCCAATGGCGCGTACTGAATCTCTGTGCCGAATTCTACAACGCTGCCGAAGAACTTGTTGTAAGCGACACTTGAATGCCTGTTCCAGTGATCTTATTATACAATATAGAAAGGGACCCTGCCCTTGGTCATCGCACAATCTTATCAGATGGGTCCCAGCAATAAAGTCGACCCACTCGTCATGCTCGGTGACGCCAAACGAATCTGTGATAATCTCGTGAGTTCTGACGACGAACCAATACATATCAATCTCTCAGATTCACCCAAATAGCTTGCCAACCCATCCCAACTGATCACATCGCCCCCACCACCCATGTACACCATAGTACCGCCTATATATCAACCAGTCCAACCACAGCCTACCGCAACAACGTCAACTTCAACAAGTACGACCTCGGCAGCATCCACAAGCAAAGCAGCCTCTTCGTCAGCCGCGCCGGTCATCTCCAACCCTCAATCGTTCGTTGTATCCCTAGGCTCAGCGCAACCCTCCTATCCACAGTATCCTGTGTACGCACCAGCAGGACAATACCCAACGGCATCCTATTACCCTCAATACTCCGCATATGCGTCGCATGGGACACCGTATTACACTTCAACCACACAGCAACCTGCCACGCAACCGACACAGCAGCAGCAGCCGACACAAACTCCTCCGGCTTCGACATCTGCTTCGGTGGCTACTCCTGCTGCAGCTTCGGCTGCTACAGTCACAGGAGCCCCTGCGACAGGTGCCGGAGTGAATCAAGGTGCTTGGGCAGATGAGGAGACTGAGCGACTCAAGAAATTGGCAGAGGAAAGTCGATCCGTCGGTGGGTCAGGCGAGATCGAGTGGGACTGGGTTGTACACCAATGGGGAAACGGACGCACCAGGTTCCTTCCGCGTCCTGTCGTCATCCTCATGCAAACCTACTGACAAACTTTTCTCCTCAGACACCAAATCCTAATCAAAGCTACTTCACTAGGCCTGAAAGAAAGCACATCTAGAGGGACCAAACGACGGCGCGGTGACGATGGGGACGGAGTCGCAAGCCCATCCACACCCACCATTACCGCATCCAACATCGTAACCACAACAACTTCTGCATCCACCACCTCCGTACCTCCATCGACATCCGCATCCACCTCCGCACCTGCACCCGTCCCCTTGCCCACCACCGCCTCCCCTACAACCTCTGCCACACCCGGTCCCTCACCCGCACTAACACACACACAACGTCCGCCGCCACCCCTCAAGACGTCTTCCACATCCTCTCTTCCATGGCCCATGCCTACCGTCGCTGCCAACACCCCGTCGCCCATCGCCCAAGTCCAGGGCAGCCAGGGAGAACAGCAGCGCACGAGCTATTACAGACCACGTCCATCGGATGCGTCGACGGGCCCTGTGAAGAGTATACAACCCGGGGCAGGAACACAGCATCAGTATATGTACCAGCCGAATGGAAGTGTAGGCACGTCAAGGCTGGGGAAGGAGAATGGGAAGTGAGTGGGTGGGTTCGGGGATTTCATCGACTGACTGTTGATTTTGCGGACCGACCGATTTGGGTACATATGTTCCTTGCAGTCTGCTTTGCTCCAGTTTTTGGTTTTCTTCTTTTTTCTTGCTGCTTCTTCGATCTGTCTTGCTCTCATGTATCCCTCGCTTTCTTTTGACTTATTGTTTTTCTCTTCTCTCCGCTCTCTAAATCTTACGTGCTGCCTTGCTATCTTGTTACTACCATGAGGATATATTATAGCGATGTCGACATCGAGTTTTCCATAGGTTTTGCTTGATATACAATTCATCGCCGTTATCTCCCCCGGCACGTTTACCATTCAGAGATGGGGTGCAAATTTTGGATTGTTAGATGTGATACGCTAGTGAGTGATATGCGCGATGTGCAATCTAATGACTATACATACGCCTTTCCAGTCATGGATTGGTCCAAAGATGCGCTTCGCCCTACGCATATGACACGGCGCGGTGCAACTGTTAAATATAGATATCATCTAGTCAAGTTGGTCCAAAGCTGACTCTCTCCTAGACGTGAATGAGCATCAGACAGATGAGATTATTTAGCACCTACTTTGAACTTTCAGTAGCACGAGCGACCATTCTGGGGTCAGGTGGCCCACCCATCGCCCTACTGGGAGGCATGTGGGAAGTAGTGCCGTGACTAGGAACAGCTCTACCCCCGGATCCCCCCTGACTCGTAGGAGTGCCCGTGCCTTCCGGATGGGTCCCATAGCAATATGTAGCAGTGGAAGGGATGAACACTATGACAGTAGATTTGCCATCCACGCCCGTGTGCGTCTGAGTTGTAGCGGTGGGAACATGAGGAGCGGACGCAACATCCTTAATCCTCTTCGACGCCGGAGGAGTGGGAGTACCCTGAGCCTCACGTCCACTGGCGTTGAGCCGGGTAGTCTCAGAAAGTGCTACTGTGGTCATTACGCTCTTGGGCGTGCCCGGTGCACCAGGAAGAGTGTCCTGAGGAAATGGAAGCCGGGTGGAGGGAGGCGGCGTTGGCGAAGTGGCTGTGGATTGCGTTGAACTCCACCCGGTAGTGATGGTATTGGTAGAGGACGGCCGTGGCAGTGGCGAGGCAAATGTGGATGGCGCTGCACTGCCGGTGGTATCTGTAGATGGCGGTCCAGCCGATGTAGCCTGAGGCATGCTGCTTGTCAACGAAGTTGCAGTAGTCGAAGAGGGTACAACAGCACCACTGGACGCTACAGCGCGGGGCATGACCCTGTTAAGGTGGCCCCCGTCTGGTGCACCAGAACTAGTCGTGTGGTTAGCGTACTCATGGGACATTGTCGATGGAAGAAGAGAGGGACTGTGGAACAGTTCCAGCGTTGGTGGTTGTCCAATGGCGCACGGCGTCGCAATAGCAAGGCCTCTTATCGTCGTGGTAGGCATATGCATCGACGGAGTTCCACTTGCCGGCAGAGTCGTAACTGGGGACGAGGCTGCGGACAACGTGGGCTTACTATGTGTTGTAACTGTGCCTACCGACGAAGCCGCGGTGGTGGGCAGGGCTGACAACATGGTCATGTTGTGTGGTGCACCTGGGCCTGTCGACGAAGTATTAGCGGTCATAGGCCAGGCCGAACTCCCAGGCTGCGAAGGCACTGTGCGCTTGGCATGGTCGTTGCTACATTTCAGTGTCAGAATTAAACTGTCCATATTAGATGAAAGTTCCTACTCCATAGGAAATGCCATTACAGAGGCCGCATTGAGGGCAACGACAGCAAGTGCAACAGCATGATTCGAGTGGATCATGATGAATTCGAGTTTTCTAAGGGCGGTAGTAATTGAAGGGGTTTCCTATCTAGCGACCAGCACCAGAAGAACGAACAGGGTGAGAGAGACCAGCTGAGGAACCTGGCGTAAAAGCATCAGTACTTATAACAAGTACTCGCCACCTGAACTACTATGGGGACACCATATTGGTGGTTGTCATGCGAAATCGTCTCATCTCGGGTGACCGTTAACTTTTGGCCGTGAGGCAAGACAGAGTGGAGTCGATATTCAAGATAATGATGCGTAGTAGCATGAATTTGAAAGTCTCCATTACCCGACCGGATCGGATCAAGCTTGTTCTCCTGTCACCGACGCACATTCTGGCTAGGTTATGATACGGTTAAATATCTGGTGTTTGCAACCAAGTTGGCATAGGAAATCTGAAGAAAGGGAAAATTTTTGTTGCTAGGCTATCTACCAAAATCTTTCCCTTTCATCGAGATATTTGGGCCACTCCAAAAGATCAAATTCTTTCCCCCCGGAAATATCTCAAAAGAAAGGTCAAATGAGGGGTGTAATTTGCCTAGCCCAGTACAGGAATTCAAATTTTTGGTAAACATGTTGATGAAAGGGAAATATTTTGGAAAATATCTTAGTAACAGAGATGTTCTCTTTCCTCACACTAACCTACATGAAGAAGACCCAAAAATTAAAATGCACTACACACACCAAATTGAAAGATATGTAACCTCTGTCTTTATAATCTCCGGTAATGCGCATCGTGTGTACATCTTAGCTGCGCTGCGCTGTGAAGTGCGGTTGCCAGGTAGTAGTCCCCAAGCCATTCACGCTACAGAGGGCTGCTGCGCTGCGAAATGCCAACCAATGCATATGATCGATCATTACAGTATGTAATTTGAATTTTTATACGTAAATATTGATACCGCGAGACTCATTCGAAACCATCTGGGACTACGCTGGCAATGATTGATATTCCTTCCTTCCTCTGGTCTCTGTCTTGTGCAATGGTCGTATCGTAGTGATCAATACCACTTAGCCGATCAACCACAATCGGCCCGAACTAGCGCCAATTGAGCAAACCGGGATAGTCTATATATACATTTCGCAGCCCGCCACTAATATTAATAAGTGGGGAGTACTCGTACTACAGCTATCAAATACAACTCGCGGGGATGCTGGAGTCTTCGAGGTGGATGCTCCGCTTGCACAAAAAGTCTCTCGACGGAATCCCAACGGACGAAAACACCATGAGCTTCGGAAACGATATCGCGGACGACATTGTGTTAGAAATCGCCAGGCATCTGTTAAGCCCAGAGATTCTCAAGTTTTGTTTGCTGGTAGGCGTGCTCGAATTATGATCATCTCATTTCCCTTCTCTCAAACTTCACGTAATACAGACCAAACATATCCACACACTCCTGGTACCCTCGCTTTACGCATCTGTGGAATTGAAAACAAATCAGCAATGCCGATCGATACTAAAGATGTTTTCGACACGTCCTGAGCTTGCAAGCCTTGTTAGAAAGCTTGTCGTCTGCCCAGGTCATCCCTCCAGCTGGGCGGGTGTCGTTTATGTCAAACTTCTGAAAGAGTCTGAGATAGCCGCTTCTTTTGAGCAACTAGCTTCCGCCGGATGGCTCAAGCGTCTCCGGACTTTCAGATGGGAAGGAGCAGAGGCCCCTCATGATAGATTATGGTGGGCACTAAAGACATAGTGCGTGCCTTGGACTCGTCGAAATCAAATGATGATTTACTTCAGGGGTGTAGTTGCCCGTTTTTGAAAAATATTGGAACGACAGTTGGTATTAAGACACAAGGCATCGATCCTGACAGTCATGTAAGACCCACGGTTGGCACACTGGACAGTGCCTCACGGGTTCCATTATTTAGCTTTTCAGCTTCCATGGCCTCTGTGGGTTCTCCCTGAGTACACAACAATGTGTCCGATGGCCATGTAAGTGTGAACTCTCGAGGATATAGAACTTGTCTTTCTATAATGTGCCCTCCAGCTCTCATTGCGGGCCAAGACCTGCCAATCCGTCTCTGGGACATGCTATTGGTTCACAGTCCAGATCTCGAGGAGCTTACGCTCGATGGAACTTGCAATACGTATCAATTGTGGAACAATCGAAAAATCTTGTCTGGGAAATGGCCACGATTAAAGAGCCTATCATTAGGCAGCTTGTCGGCTCATGAGCTCCCCAACGACGATGAAGAGATGTTATTATTCTTGTCTGCTCACCCGACTTTGAGGGTGATCCAGTTCTTGACTGGCATGTACTACTCTAGATCATCCATGTTCTATCTTCCTGCTCTCCCACATCTACAGTACTTCAGCGGAAGGATTCAACAATTGAAGATGGCTGGCGATCTTCCAGCACTTCGGTGTCTGCAGCTTACAGACTGGTTCAGTCCTTCGGCACGCTTCGCCGAAATGCTTCACTTCGTCCCTTGCGTTAGCTCACTTTCAATATACGTCAATTTTCTGGATTTAAGCAGCCGATCTAATTGCCTCACCTTATACAAACGGGTGCTCAGTGCGTGCCCACGACTCAATCATGTGGAGATTTCGGCCACTGGTCCAGTCATTCTTGTGTGTGCGTCTCTGTTATTGACGTGTTCATAGATTAATGGATCCTCTACAGAAAGATTTCTCGCAAGCAATTCAGTGGGCGCCAGTGCTACGGTCTTTTCTCATTACACGCACTCGCAGGTTGACCGACGAGGACATGAACATAGGTGCATTGCGCATAGCAAACCAGAATCCTCAATTGCATTCATTCACCATTCGAGATGTGTTGGATTGGGACCACGCCGACCAACTAGACGGCAGATGTCGTTTTCGGCAAATAGGGTTGTATTTTCTCCTGGTGGACGGTTCTCATAAGGCGCATAGCCTACGAATTCATGAAACGGGGGTCAATAATTTTGGTCGACGCTATACTCGTTCTTCCACTACGGGACTCCGTGGTTGAGGCTTGCCTGAAAAGGAATAAAATCTTATCGTGCCTACCAAAGGCCGCCAACGTACATTAGGATCCGTGAGTGATGCAATATTACATAACTTGCCTTATCTTATTTGCATTTTTCTCTTATCTCAAACTGAATGGAACCTTATTTCCTTATCACCAATGCACCTACATCCTCGAGAGCAAGACAAGCTCCTGCTACATCAGGTATATAGAACTGCTTCAAATATCCGACTTGTTCACATTTTCAACATAAGGCTGGCTTTCTTGCTCAAAAACGTCTCGCCAGGGGACTGCAACTCAATCAGACCGAAGCCATAGCGCTTATCGCGTCTCAACTCCAAGAACGTATTCGAGATGGTCGCAACTCGGTTGCAGAGCTAATGCAGCATGGGAAAGCTATCCTCGGTCGGCGACATGTCTTGCCAAGCGTCCCGGCCCTGTTGCATTCCATACAAGTGGAGGGTAGTTTTCATGATGGGTCAGCGCTTATCGCCGTCGTTCGCGCTATGTTGTACTGACTTGCAGGCGAGGGTGTTTCTAGTGACCATTCACGATCCAATTTGCACTGAATCTGGCAATCTCGAGGCTGCACTCTATGGCTCATTCCTTCCGATTCCCGCTGCCGATGTATTTCCACCTACCGACCCTTCGGAATACGAACCACAGAAGGCTCCAGGAGCCATTATCGCCAAGAAAGAACGAATAGTGATCAACAAGGGGAGACGACGTATTCGTTTGCAAGTCGCCAATAATGGAGACCGGCCAATCCAGGTCAGTTACTGTATATGAGACACAGTCTGTCCGTTGTTCTCACCTACAGCGTATAGGTTGGGTCTCACTATCACTTCATTGAGACGAACAAAGCCCTTGCATTTGACCGTGGCAAGGCCTATGGAAAGCGACTCGACATAGCTGCGGGAACCGCTGTCCGTTTCGAACCTGGTGACATCAAGACTGTGACTCTTTGTGAGATCGCGGGCGCAGGGATAATTTCTGGTGGAAACAACCTTGCCTCGGGCGTGGTGGACCTCAGTAGAAGAGATAAGATCTTATATGACTTGATCCAGAAAGGGTTTGCTCATACTCCCGAGCTGAGCGCCACCATGGAGGTCGTACCTGAAACTGACATGGACAGAGAGACGTACATCTCCATGTTTGGCCCGACCGTTGGCGACAGGGTCAGGCTTGGAGACACCGCTCTTTGGATTGAAGTGGAACACGACGAGGTATGAACTTCTTCTATTCAACATCAAGCGCTTCGATCTGAACGCATCTCGGTCACAGACTGTTTACGGTGACGAGGCGAAATTTGGTGGCGGTAAGCCCAACTCCGTACAACATAGAGTTTCCTTCAATATGCCACAGGAAAAACTATTCGTGAGGGTATGGGTCAAGCGACCAATCGCTCGTCTTTTGACGCTCTGGATCTTGTCATCACCAACGCTTTGATAGTTGATTGGTCTGGCATATACAAGGTACAAGCTTCGTCCGTCTGATGCCCTGGATATTCTCTTTTTCACACCGAGTCTTCAGGCCGATATTGGCGTCAGGGATGGGCTCATCGTGGGCATAGGAAAGGCCGGCAACCCCGATGTAATGGCCAACGTTCACCCGTCCCTCGTCATCGGCTCATCGACGGAAGTCATTGCTGGGGAGAAACTCATCGTCACCGCTGGAGCGATCGATGCTCACATTCACTTCATATGTCCGCAAATAGTTGAGGAAGCGCTTGCAGCAGGGACCACAACAATGATTGGAGGTGGTACAGGACCTGCTGCAGGCACATCCGCCACTACGTGCACTTCCAGTCCGTTTTATATGAGGCATATGCTGGCTGCAACCGACGGGTTGCCGATGAACATCGGGCTAACTGGGAAGGGGAACGACGCTGGACCGAATGCATTGGAGGAAATCATCAAAGCTGGGGCGCTTGGCCTAAAGTTGCATGAAGATTGGGGATCTACACCTGCAACTATCACAAACGCTTTGGATGTTGCTGATAAGTACGACGTTCAGGTACGTAACTGTACATTTGGCCATCACTTTCTACTTATTATGAGCCCCGTCATTAAGGTCAATATCCATTCAGACACATTGAACGAAAGCGGCTTTGTCGAAGGTATGCATTCTAATGTTATATTTTACACCATCTTACTTAGCATTAGGCACGATCGAGGCGTTTAAGAATCGCACGATCCATACCTATCACACGGAAGGCGCTGGTAGGTACTCTGAAGTTCTTCGCTAGACCCCCGACTGAAACCGCGATTAAGGCGGAGGCCATGCCCCTGACATCATCGTAGTTTGCGGGCTAAATAACGTGCTGCCATCATCTACAAATCCGACGCGTCCCTTTGCACGAAACACGCTAGACGAGCATCTTGACGTGATTGTTCTTCATGTTACTTTCGAACTTTGCTGAATCCCAGCCTAGATGCTGATGGTTTGCCACCATCTTGACAGGTCGATCAAAGAAGACGTCGATTTTGCAGAGTCTCGGATCAGGGCGGAAACGGTAGCGGCAGAGGACGTGCTCCATGATATCGGCGCCATCTCCATGATCAGTTCCGACTCGCAAGCCATGGGACGTGTGGCTGAGGTGGCAAGCAGGACGTGGAGAACTGCAAGCAAGATGAAGGAGTTCCGAGGGACACTAACTTCATTAGGAGACCAAGAGGGCAAGGACAACGCTCGTGTGAAGAGATACATTGCGAAATATACCATTAATCCGTGCGTGATCTATTTTCATAGCATGAAGTATCATAGAATCTGATCAGAGTCTTCTGAGGTAGTGCAATCGCCCATGGTATCAGCCATATTGTAGGCCATGTTGCTGTCGGAACCCTCGCTGATCTCGTCCTATGGAAACCTGAAAGTTTCGGTGCCAAACCAGAGATGGTCATTAAATCTGGCGTGATTGCTTTTGCTAAAGTTTGATTTCCAAGACCATTCCTACATTCAATGACCTGATATCTAAACGCCCACAGATGGGCGACCCGAACGGATCAATCCCGACCGTTCAACCATGCTATGGAAGGCCTATGTGGGGCTCCAAGGCGGGGTCGGCAGCTCTCAATTCGGTGGCGTTTGTTTCTCAAGCCTCAATAACCTCGGGGACAATTGCGTCATACAACCTGTCTAAACGAACTGAAGCTGTGCGAAACTGCCGCAATGTCACGAAGAAGGATTTGAAGTGGAATGATGCTACGCCAAAGATGACGGTTGATCCAGAGAGCTACGAAGTTCGTGCGGACGGTGTGCTGCAAGATGTTCAACCAGCCGACAGAGTACCCTTAACGAGAGGGTACAATTTATTCTGAATGGGATCCGTATGTGTTTCGGCAAGTGGAAGTAATGACAGAATTATACCGTGTAGGTGCATCTACGTATGTAAATTAGGTACGTAGTTCAGAAGAGCGTGAGATGGGATACCCCGACTCCTGGACCGCCAATTAATAGTGCTTTGTCTCCATCCGGAGAGTTACTAAAGTCGTCGAAATCATCACAATCCTGTAGCAGCGGAGAGTCGAGGAGGTCGTCATCAATCTCCATTGCATCAGGGTCATCGTCGTCGTCCAGAAGCACGATTGGCCCGGGTGGGCTACGCAGGAGCTGATGAAGCTGTCGAGCAACATGGTTTATAGTAAGAAGCTTGTTTCCTAGCGTATCGTGTTGGCATGCGTGGCAATGGAGGAAAACTTTTGTCAAGTAATTCTGCTTTGTCTTCCTACCGTCGCGAGTAGCCCAGTCGCACTCTCTATGCCAAGGAAGTCAAAACGTCAACGGGGGGGGCCACGCAACATAGATCTCAAGCCAACATACGATCTGGATCGAAGCGGGAGCAGAGACAAAGGT
This sequence comes from Tricholoma terreum, assembly GCA_003316345.1. Lineage (NCBI taxonomy): Eukaryota > Fungi > Basidiomycota > Agaricomycetes > Agaricales > Tricholomataceae > Tricholoma > Tricholoma terreum. Next base: position 3,264 of record QFEU01000557.1, on the reverse strand, counting down.
GTTCTGAACCGTGCACTTGTCAGAGGAAAACTCCTATTGGCCCAAACGAACGGGGGAACACAATCTCGCAGAGGATTAAACTTTGACACCAACGACGGCGCATGTGGGTTTTTTCGTTTATTCACAGCCAGGACATGGAGGAACCTAAAGGGACCGGTAGCTGTTTCGTGAATCTGCAAAAGTGACTTTCGGGATGCAAGTGGGAGCCCTGGTGGTAGCGGAGGTAGAGTGGGTATCGGTTTTTCAAGTGACGCTGTCCTGTTGGGGACAAGACTGTTCAATGAATCCTCACGCTGTCGCCGCTCGAAGCCAATCGGAGGCAGGGATATTAGGTTTGAAGACACGTGGATGGGAGTGGGTCGCCGAGTGGAGTGAAGTGATAGGGGCGAGCTGAACGAAGAGGGACATTCGTCATCTGGACACGGACGTTTTGGCCTGGAGACCTGGTACAAGTCCGCGGGAGGAGTGCGCATGCTCGGTGGAGCTCCGAGAGAGCGAAAAGGAATACGACGCGCTTCTTTGGTCTCTGGATGAGGTTGAGGGTCTTTGAATAAGGGTCTTTCGTGCTGTTCCAAACAGGAAATGGGATATTGCCCTGGAGAAGACGTTTGATGCGTGTACTCACAAAGATCTCTTCGTCCGAATGTGGAGGGATGGCCATATTTATGTGTGGGGAATCGGTGAGGGGCAACGAAATGGAGAACGTAGAATGTCCGTCGCTGAAGATTCGATGGTCTACATTGTTTATATAAGTGAATGCCACAGGCAAAAAGGAGTACGAACCGGGGCAGGTAGGGATTGGATTTAGCATGGGGGTGTAAGGAGAGAACTGTTGTTGGAAGGCGGTCTCTTTGTGTACCGAATTTTTGGCCGGCAGCCCATTTCACCTCGGTTCTGAGTCAACATGAGGTCAACGTCGATCGCCTAATCCGAATTACCGAACAATGACGCTTGCCACGCCCCAGCATGTCACGGGGTCAAATCGATAATATACACTTATTACAACCAAATCTAATCTAAAGCATTAGTGAGTACAAGTCTATCCTAATTTCCAGCGTTACTTGAGAAATAGAAAAGAAGTCTCGTTGTCTGTCTTTACGACAGACTTGAGACTGCGAGGCGGTTTGCATCTTGCCCTCGGATGGGGCGCAGTGTCCATGGCACACTGCGGCATGCTAGCCTCCGGTAAAGGCAGCAGATAAACATCTGCATCTCCTTTCGACGGATCCCAGTAGGGATCGACCGTGAAGTAAATGGCCGAACCTGGCGACTGTGACAATGGATCGTCCCAGAGGGTTAAATCTGAGCCTGCTGTACTGGGCGGGGGTGGTAGGTCATTAGGATCGTAAGGTGCGTTGGCCAAGTTGCCAGGCCTGAGAACTAGGGTCGGTGTTGATTTGGTATGTTGTTTCTTGAGGACATTATGCTTGGGCTTTTTTCTCGAGTCGTGTTTGCTGGATGAAGTTGGCGCTTTCCTGAGAAGAATTTAGTTGGGATATACGAGGATAAGACGAACAGCACTTGCTTGGAGAAGATCCCCCACCGTCTCCCAGTGAACGAATTGGAAGATGATGGTGTAGATGGCAAGCTCTTTTCTGCAGACAACAAACTGGACGATTTGCTTGCAGAATACAGCCCGTAGAATGGTGAGGGTACGCGGTTCTGTCAGGTACATCTGTTAACAGTGTCCAGGTGTGCAATACCACTCACCCACATCAGGCTGGCTCGCCCAATTATCTCCAACCAAGTCCAGCTTCTCGGGCGGAGGGTTGGTAGCGCGGTTCGACTTGGAGAGCATTATGTAAAGGTGTAGATAGCTGTGTAATGATTAGACGTGGTATTTGTAGGATGGTGAGGATGTCGCGCAGGAACATCTAGAAATAAAGACGGCCATCGTTGGCCATTCGGACGACAATGGTTGGCACAGGGTCGGTGGCCAGGGTGGCTCTATCACGTGGAGGGCGAGGAGGAGACGTGGTGGGAAACAAGCAAGTCAGCCAAACAGTGTGCTCTCCCATGCCAAAGGCCAGTCTCAGGCTCGAAGAGCCCTTGGAGGAGGACATCTCAGACAGCAGTCCATACATTGGCGTCTATTCAACACCGGGTAGCTCAGCAGCATCATTTACCGATGACAGCACCATCTCAACCGCGACCCCCTCCAGGCCCTCTTTTCCTCTAGGTTTCCATGTCCCTCAGATATCCCAATCCCTCTCTCGAAAGACCAGTCTGGGAAGCCTCGACTCTCCCTCATCTCCCACATCTCATAGATTCGCTCGACCTGCATCTCTCCCGCGATCACACACCCTTCCGCGGATCTTTCAGCTCGAGAAGAAGCCCAGACGGCGGCAGTCTGAATTGGATGGACTAGAAGTATCAAAGGTGGCGATAGAGAGAATGCGTCGCTGGATAATCGGTATCGCAATTGGTGCGTACAACCTTGTTCACTATCCCTTCACTCTCGTGCCTGACAGTTACATTTCAGTCGATTTTGATGTAGATGACGGTCCTGTCATAGATGGAATCTACCCTCCATCAATACTTCTACCAGCGGAATCAGAGAATATGTTTGTCAAATCACCGCCTTTCTCTCATATCTGACGACCAAATTATCGAGCAGTGCATTTTGCTCCTTTCCAGACTCGCTACAATTCGACCAGGGATCCGAGAGTCATTCGTTTCGTGTTCGTGAGCAACTAAGGACCGTCCACACCGACAAGAGACCATCGACGAAGGACGGATACATATATGGCTATTCTCATTTTACGCAGAAGAGGAATGCCGCCTCAAAACGGGGTTACGAACAGGTGAATAGTTCGTCTTTCGATCCCCGAGCCATCCAATGCGAGCGTTCATCAGCGTTCCGTCGTCATCCTGACCCAGCATCAATATCCTGCTCTATTTTCCTCTCTTGTGTCCATCTTCGGGCCGTTGTTCCAAGCTCACGGTCTGCCGATGCTGGAAGCCGCCTGTCACAATATCGCGACTTGGTATGACTGTACCTCTACCTCTCTTATTGCTCTCTTGACCACCTTGCGAAGTAAAGGCAAGACCCCACTCCAGGAGCGACACTCGAATTAGGCTTTCTGGGCTCTGTCCTCAATTTGGAGTTTCCTAATACTATCGACGAGCAGCAGTTGACTGCAACGTCGTCTTTCGAGGAAAAATATGACCCGAAATCTCATGTTCGTTTCCAGAACATGCACCGTCCTGCTTAACTGATCATCTTTCTCAGATCTTGGCATCAACGCCACCTCTTTTACCCCC
>QFEU01000552.1:0-19532 GCA_003316345.1 Tricholoma terreum | reverse complement strand
TGGGAAATTCAGGTTTCAGCACTTAAATGGTTGAAATCACTACTGTGCTAGGTGCACAGTGTAAATAAGCACCATAATTGGAGAGATTGTTGCATATAAGGCTCCAACCATTTAGTTTACATTTACTCGACAAGGGTCAAGTATACATAAACAGTAGCCTAAACGGTATAACCATCTATATATCATTTAATAAACAGTATGTACACAGTTTAAAATATTAGTATTTAATGAAGGTGTTCAGGATTTTTATTGAGCTAACTAACCTCCCTTGCATGAAGTGAGGGGCCACAAAAGTAATTAATGATTGAAACAAAAAAACTTGTGTTTTTTGCAGGGATGCTGCCCCATGAGCAGCTGCTCATGGTGGTGGTTGGGTGAGCTTCTGCTTCCGTGTCTCTTGTCCCCACCGTCCCTGCCCTCATGAGTTGTGGTGGATGGAGATGGGAATAGGGGATGTACCTGGTAGTCTTTGGGTCTCCCAATATCCCTCTGTGGTCTCCTATGCCCAAACAAGAGCCTCCATCAGGAAAATCCAGAAATTTCTTAGTGCACTTAATGTGCTTATTTCATGGATAAGCCTGTTAAGCTGCTCAAGTTGCTTATTGTCTACTTAGAGAGTTGGTTAGTGAGAGTGGGCAATAACCTAAGCATGTCATAAGTATGCCAAGTGGTTGTAAGGCTCAGCCAAGTAAATAAGTAAGGAAAAGATGTAAGACATGATAAGTACATGCAGTTCTTAAGTGAACACAATAGTTTTGCCTCAGCATTGAAGAGTAAGGATATCAAGTACATATGTAAGCACCTCAAGCAAGATCCAAAAGTATCAGAAGGCAATCTCGAATGCATAGTGGTCAGCATATTTGTTGACATAGAACCTAGTAAATGTGTTGAGTGTGTCTGTAAACAAAAGAGTCTTTGAAACACATTCTCCACCAAATACCATAAGGAGGTGTGATGATTGAACAATTGTATCGAGGTGGATGATAGTGATGATGGTTTTGCCATCATCTAATATGTCTAGCTCGACTACCCACATGCCAGTATTCTTCCATAGACCACCCACACATGAAAACCAATGTATGAGGGCACAGGGGTATTCAACACCCTTATGAGAGAACAAAAAAAAAAGGTGCATGCAGGCAACTTCAAGATCTTGCATACCATTGAAGGATAGATCAGTGTTAACAAAGATTGTGTCATAACAACCAGGTCTCTTCCTCCAGGACTTCACTGTGTGTATGCATTTACAACACATGCCACCGATTCCAGAAATGTCACTTGGTGCATGGAATGTGGCGACAGCAGAAGGATAAATAGTTATTTTTCCATAGAAGGTAGATCCACAGAACTGGTGTTGGAAGTGCAGTTGGAACACTGCTGACTATAGTAGATACATTGCATATGAGATCAGAGAAGTTGAGTTGTCCAATTTCGGCAGTGATATCTTCCGGATAGACTTGGCACACTGTAAACATAGATAAGTATATTCCAACATGATTGAATGATGCAAGACTTACATGCTATCTTCGCTAGGTCAACATGAGCCTTCATGGTGGGACCCTCAACATTGTCACCATTTTCATCATTGTCATGTTCATTCATGCAGGTATCACAGTAACCATGGTTGCTGTGGTCTTTGTCAAGAGGATCTTGAGTGACAGGGAAGTGTGGTAGGTTGGGATCAGCTCTGTTCGTTTCTATATTTATATAAATCAGTTCATGGGATAATCAGGGTAAGCTGAAACATGCACAAAGGAATTGTTTCCAAACTGCTGATAAACAGGTATCTTGTAGCACCCTGCGGTCAGCAAAATCAACCTGAGTGGCCACAAGCTTGTTGAGGTGCTGATTGGTAAGAAGCATCTGGCCAAGCATATTGAAATGATTTGAGCACCGCCATGGCTCCTTTACAGCCTTGATATGCTTAGATTCAGTGATTGAAGAGCAAAGCCCATTTGGGGCTCCATAGGCACAGATGAGTTTGACATAATGGATAAGGAAATGCTGTCTAGGAAGATTGAAGCCCTGAGAGCGAACACCACTTGTACAAAAGATTTCACAATGGCAGTGAAACTGCTGAAGGGCATCATCTAGGATGGCAAGGCTGAGTGTATCATGTATGTCGTGTCGAGCTATATAGCAAAATTCTATAAAAGCATGCATTGCCTGCACTGCCTCATCTGATACATAGCCTTCAATTGCCAGTAGATAAACCTGTACACAAAGTTATTAGACTTAATTATAAAGCAGTAAAAAGAGACCATGCACCTTCATGAGCACCTTTGAATTGTCACCAGTCCATTGCTTAAAGTGTTTACCTTTGGGAAAGCGTTGAAGCCCTGCAAAGTATGGGGCAAGTGTAATGCTATAATTGATTAAGCAACGACAACCACATCAACAAAGAACCAAAGCTTACTGCTGGTCAATATTATCAAGTATCTTCTGTGCTTCTGCTGTAGGATGCTTGGCTTTGATGTAGTCATTCACCCATGTGATGAGATGGTCCTTGAAGGTGCCCTTGATCAGCTGGTGTAGAAGGTTGGGTAACAGAAGTTCATGAATATTGGCTTGGGGAAAACTGTTAGTAAATGGCTGAAATGTCACGATCAGAGATCTGGCTACAGTCAATAACCGAACAAGACAAACAACAATGTCCCCAACTAGTCCATACTCATCCCATAGCATATCAAGCTCAAACTCTTCAACTAACAGTTCAGTATGTGCCTGTAAGCGGCACACATGTTGGCCAGAGTCAAGATCATTTGCAGGAGCAGTACATCTGGAATGACATGTTAGTGGTGCATTTTGTTGGTAGGAATACATACTTTGCACACCAGCCTTGCACGATACAGGCAAGTAAGGCCTGTTCTGGATAGTCTGCAATGTAGGGGCCAAGCCCATAGATGACCCTTCTAAAGTGACTGTCTAGAAAACAAACAATCTCAGGCGTTGTCATGCCAGCTTTGAGAGATTTGAGAATTTTGGTGAGTAATGAGTGAAAGAGTTGACAATGTAATTTGCAAAACCTGGCATCGTCACAAAATTCATGAGATGCTAAACAAGACTAACATGTTAGCAAATATAATATAGTATAATATAACATTTACATTTGGAGATAGTGAGGAAAGCAAGGAGCACAACACCATTGTGGTGTGCCCGTTGGATATTGTTACATATGTTGCCAATAGAGAAATATATGGGCCAGTATTCATTATGTCCTGTAGCTACAGATATAGTAGTTTTATTGCTGCTGATAATAATGGGGCAAAAGATGGAGCCATGAGTGTTGGGATCCTTAGCACTAGTGTCTTATGTGACAAGTTTAATATTAGATCACAAAGAGATGATAGCAAAGACTTACTGCCTGCATCCAAGCCCAATTTCTGGACATGAAATCTTGAAAGCAATGGGTTCCATCACTTGTGCACTCTTGAAATGGTGCATAATTGAAATCAGATTTGAAATCAGGATTAGACAGGAGGTTATGAACCAAAATGCGGGAATCCTGAAACCAGACATCATACTCTGCCTCCATCCATGATGGTACATTGTCAACAGGTCGGGCTCCATTGTACTGTAAACTAAAGGATTCCCATGTGAGACTGCTAAAAGGAGTAGAATCAATTGTATTATACATGTCCATAGCATTTGCGAAAAGCAGTTCATCGCCATGGATAGTGAGTGATGTACCCCACAGGCTGAGCAGGAAGTTGATATCCCCAGCAGACATCTGATTTTGGCAGAATAGGAAGTCAGTGACTTCAAATTCTAGATGGGAATTATATGGTGTCCAGTCATCAGGTCTGTCATTGGAGTCACAGGGTGGCAGTGGTGTGTCAGAGAGTATGTCATCACCATTCTCATCACAGATCTGCTCTACAGGTAGCAACATGAGTATCTGTGGAAATTTAACAAAGATTGATGTACCATCAAGCTGATGGTAAGTGCAAGTAACAGATAGAGGTCCAGGAATATGTTGGCTGCTCGCAGGCGGTGGGTCTCCATTTGCTATGTCAGAATAGGATCCAGATGGGGCATATCTCAAGTCAGAGTAGGGGCATTCAGCATCCAGGCTGGCAGGATTGAATCTTCCACATAAAGAAGATGGCCATGTTGTAGAATTGGATGGAACACTGACGAGGATTGCATAGGTGACAGTGGTACAGATGGATTGGGCCTGGGAGCCCCAGATCCATCCATCTGATGTTTTGCTCATATGTGTTTGGTGCATCCACCTGTGCTGAAAAAGTGTTGTGGACAGTGAGGACATGCAAGGGTTGGCAGCAGAGAATCAAGGTGAAAGCATTCTGGGTTTGATTTGGTAGCATGATGAGAGTATAGATTGAGGAAGTAAGTCATGAAAAGTGGGCATATGATGACAGCATGGTAAAGTCAGAATTCATCAAAATCTGCAAAGTTGGCTGTTGGTGTTATTTGCACGAATTCATTGGCATTTTTTTCACATACCTCCTCAAACCCCTTCTACTCTACACCCCTTGACCGAATTACTATGCCTGAAACCAGGGTGAGCAACAAATTCGCTCACCCAGAAAAGCCTGTTGTGCCTAAACCCTGTCAAACTGAAGATGAGGTCCATGCAGAGCACACAGCCAAAGCTCAGGCTAAGGCAGATTGTGAAGAGGCAAAGAAGCAGTCTATCTTCCATGCAGCTGTGTTTGAGCATGCAGACAGAGCCGATGAAGACTTTGTTGACACTACTCCCTGCCCACTCTTTACCCCAAAGCCACAGCCATCCCCTTGTAGCCAGAAAACAGCCAACCTTGTCCCTATTTCAGAGATCAGCAATGTTGAGATGTCTGATGGTGTCAATAAGGCCTTATTCATGTCACCCTGCTCCAAGAAGTTAGCTGGGGAGGATGACTTGGCTATTGAAAGTGATAGCCCACCCCCTCTCCTCAAACAGCTGAGGGCCCAAACAGCAGGGAAAGCCACAGCCAAAGTAGGGATGAAGGTAGCTGGAAAAATAATAAATAAGACAAAAGCCAATAAGTATAAAGAAGAGATAGTGCCAGCCTCTGATGAAGGGCAACCTCAGGAGCCCAAGCCAAAGAAAATAAAAGTCAAGATGCATGATGAGATCAATATCGCAGTGAAGAAAATAGAGGATGGGACTCAAGGGACATGGAATAAGTATGGTGATATGGTGAAGTCCATGTCTGGTATGTGAGCAGAAGATGGGCCAAGCAGTAAGCCAGCTTCCAAGATGCCATTGCAGGACTGGGCAGTGAATGGCAGAAGGTTGAGAAGAGAGGGGGTGATAGCTGATATCAACACATTGTATAGCCAAGTTGTGACTCCCACACCTGATCTGTTAACAAACCATTCTGATCTGATGGAAATCAATAACAGATATATTCTTCTCACCTATACCCTCATGTTTTTATTGCTAATGCTTGATCAATCCATGCTTTTCTATTGGATGCTCAGTGATAGTTCTCTCAAAAAGCAAAAACATGCCTCTGTGATCAAGGAGTGGGCCTTAGAAGTTCCTGCCACTACTAAAGCTACCTCAGGCTCAAAAGCTCCATCCAGCCTTGCTAGGTCTGATATTTTCCCACTTACAAGTGGCACTAGCCACTTGTCTGCTTCATCAATTCTCACTGACAGTGTCAAGATTATCAGTTACTGAGCATTGGACTCAGTTGAGGTAAAAGCTGAATTGGCACCCACACTCTCATTGCACACTGATGGTAGTCTCTCTGACAACGATGAGAGGTGAGGTGAGGAACAGGAGGCTGCCATTAACAGTCCTCCCAAGGGAAAGAATTGAGTGATCAGTGATGTAAGTTTATTCTAGTTAATTTAATAAAATATTCTAAGTGCTATCATACTATTTCAACTAGCAACTCATAGTCCAAAAATCCTCGAAGGCCAGCAAAGCAGCTGCCAGAAAGCCTCGAAATGAGAGGCTTCCAGAATGGGTCGAGATGCAATGGTTCTGACATACATTTGTCACAACCTATATGGTGTTCATTGGGCAAACTGCTGATTCTTGGGATGTGCCAGTTAAGCAGTTGGTCCAGGTCATGCAGAAGATCTGGAACACAACCAGTCACTATGAGTATGAGATATCAACATCCACTGCAATCTATCAGAAAGTATGTGACTGACTCAGCTTGAGAACAATACTAAAATATATTTCAGATGGTTCAATGTCTCTTGAACTCCTGGCAAAATGTTATTGGATCCACTGGCATTGTAGTCCTCTTGGCATTTTATGATGCCCAAGAAAGCTTATGAAATTCGGATGAAGAACACATCAAGTTTGCAAAGTATTACCTCGAGGATCTTTGCTTTTTGTTCTGAGTAAATGAGCATGATGACAAGAAGGTATGTGACCACAAACATTCTCTCTTCATTTGTCTACTATTAATAATACTTCTCAGAAATGGAAGGGGCTCTTTCACAGCCCCTTTGTCCTCCAAACTTTTGCCACCCACCTTATAGCTATCAAAGGTTCTACAAGGGTTTATGATCTCCATGACAAACCTACCACAGCCATGGTAGATGGGTTAGCCTTGGCTACTGCCTCAGTATATATCATGCATTTTTGCTTTGAGTTGCAGGGCTGCTCTGATGACTGATAGGTGGAGAGGGCTCTAACTCTAGTTGCCACCAAGATGTTGATTGTTGCAATGGCCCATGCTAGCAAAGGCAAGATGGTGACCCTTCCTTGGACCCTCAATCTCTCTACCGGAAATGAGTCTATATGCCAGACAGGCTTCAGTGACACCATTTGGGGTAAGGCCACCTGTGGGTACACCAAGTCAGCACACTCACTCACAAATGCCAAGTTTGAGGCTGTCATCATCAAAGATGCTCAAGAATTTATGAAGCTGATTTGTGTTCGCAACAAGACTACTGACCCTACAGAAGTTATCAATATTGATGATGATGATGATGATGAACAGGCAGGCCTGGGTGATAACTCTGGTTCTGACACAGAATGTAAGCTGTTTCCCCCCCTTCTTTGACCTCACTAACACCATTTTTAGAATTGATGTGGATTGCTGTGGGTGTATATAATTCCTAACCATATCTCCATTCTATTCTCAAGCTCCCTTCCCTGTGCATCACTGCCTCCTACCATGTTAGATTCAACTCTAGCTTGTCGTTCTTGTCCCACACTTTTCTCCACCCCCCCATGCATAATAATTAGTACATCTATATACCTGTGCTTGATGTCGTTAGTCCACAAATATAGGCTTTTGTGTGTTTGATAGATGCTTAGCATGTCCGAACTATGATTAAGATGCTTGAGGCTTTGATTCACATTTCAGGCTTCCTTCTGCTTATTGAACTTATAAGCCATAGTTGTCACTTGGTTTCTTGGTTCAATTTGTCACTGAAATTTCAGTCAAAGGCTTGAAGTTTGACTTAAAAGATTGCTTAGATCTGCACTTAACCCAAGTCCAGAATAAGCCAAACTTTAAGTCTCTGGTAAGTCAAATTAAGGGAACGACTTGGCTTAACCTAAGCATGGCCAGGCTTAGTGACTTTTTACTTAATGGTGTTTAGAAGGGTCATTAAGCCATGATAAGCATGGCCAAGTCTCATTAAGAAAAATCTAAATTTTCCTGATGAGTCTTTGAATGGGAAGAAGGGGTGGTGTTGTGTTGTGTACATTGTTGACTGTTGTCAAGCTGAAAACACTGTAGCAGTGTAACCTAGGGAACAGAACACTTTTCTAGTTATAGTCAAAGAGAAAGAAACAAAAAACTTACCACATATTTCAATGGTGGAAGCAAGGTAGAAATCGTCTGGTGACTCATGAGAATACAAGTTATGATCTAACAAAGGAGACTATTAGTAGTAAAAAGAACAAGAAAAGGAGGAATGACATAGGAAACCTGTTAAAAGATTACTATGTAGGGTGAGTATGGTAGAGAGTAATAATATTGATGGAATTCAATTATCAGTGCATCAGGAAATTGAAAGGAAATTGGTATAATCAGATAGTATTTGTAAGCAGTAAACAAAATGATACATGCCGATCTTGAAATATAATTGAAAATAATCATATTGCAAGAATTCCATCAATTTATCATGCCTCCCAAGTATTGCAGTGGTTATGATACTTTTCACTATTGAAATAATTGTGTATAGCCACAACCCCATGGACTCAACAAAATGCAAAAACCTATTCATAACCAGGTGCTAAAAACACTATCACATGTAAGGCAAATTTAAGTTTAATAAATGTGTGTGAAACTCTAAGTATAAATTAAAAATATAAGTGCAAAATTAAGTGATCAGTGAGCATTCTAAGTAAATAACCAGTTCGAAGATAATAAAATAATTCAAGTACTACTAGTAAAACTTGAATTCTGAGAGGAAATAAAGGTTGTTTTCATTTCTCCAAGCCACCTAAAGATAATACCTTATAAAACATTGTCATTTCTATCAGTCTGGCAGACCTTGCCACATGTTTACATTCTGCCAACCAACACTATGTATATCTAACTATATAAAGTGGGTCACAAGAATTGGAGTTTTTATGCTTTTTATACTATTGTTATGACATTATAAATATTTATCAGAGTATCCTTGTTTTCCTGATGTGATCGTGATTGTCAATCATGTTCTCATGGTCCCAACACTTCACATTCTACTCTCTTGAGCATTCTCTACATATATTTAAATGGTAGTATATAGTGAGTAGTGTGCCAGGCCACTATTTCTACTTAAACTGAGTAACTACCTATATACCATTTAAATACTGTATATGTGGCTCTGATGACAAGGGGGTATACAAAAACATAAATATATATGGTATAAACTGTGTAAAATGGTTATATAGATAGAATGGTTGGAGTCCTAGTTGCATATTCAGAGATGAAGAAAATCATTATGAAGTGTATGAGAATTATCACTTTCTTTAGTAGCTCCCATTACTGTGGTGGTCAGCTCAAGGATAAACCAGAAAAGGCAAAGTTCAATCATGGCCTGAAGAAAATGGGAAAACATGTTGGTATGCACTAATTCTAATGGCTCTCAGTGTAAAATCCCACAATATTGTTGATGTTGATAGGGGCTGTGCAACCATTGACAGTGGTGACATGGCAGGTGCTGGTGGTGATAGAAGGCTGGTGGTCTGGGTATTGGAGTCAACACACAGTGTTGTCTTCATGCTTTTCATCAAATCAAGGTGTTCAGATGGCTCCTTCTGCAGGATGGCACATCAACATTTGGGGACTGAGTTGGTCTGCACAACTGTCTCAGAAGTTGTGGTGGGGGTTTGTGTAGGAGTGCTGCAGGGTTTGGTGTTCACCTGCTTTGCTATCCACTGCTTGCATCTGTCCCTTATTCCTATGGCATAGGCCTCATCTAGTCTTTCTTCTTCTTCTTCACTTCATTGCCTGTATGCCTCTTGATAGCCTGCCTGAAAACTGCAAGCAAATGGCTTGTTCCATAGATCTTGCATGCTTGGTGGTGACTGTTTGTTATCCAGGTGATCCAAAATGTAGTTGAATAATTTTTTAAGCAACCAGCTTGCATTGTGTGCAGTGTGTTCTTTGGAAGTCATGAACAAGAGGTCAAGGGAGGCTGTTCCTATACCGAGGATGTCCATTCTTTGGGTTCTGTGAGCTGGGTTCTGGTGCTGGTATGCCTGATGGGCTGGTGGAAGACTGCTAGGCTGGTAGACAAGTAGCCTGGTAGCCTGAGAGATGGAAGAGGATATTCCACAAAGCAAAGCTTGACAAAGACTTGATGTATTGTAACATTGTGCACAAGAACACAAAACTCAAGCTCAAAATACAAAAAGACAACAAAGCAGAAGAGGTGAGTGTTGAATCACACTCTCATTACCAAAATGGAGATGTACCAAGTGCCTCAAGCTCTCACTATGCTCAAGGTAATGTAGTAAGTGTAACTATGTACATGTGACTCTGCTACTGACTACCTGAAGTAGGTGACCACACACCCACATAGAAGATGTGCTAAGAGGGGAGAATGTAAGAGGGCAATGCCTAGTAAAGGCCTTTTCGGTAGCCAGTTAGGGTGAGGTTAGGTTAGATTAAGCTTCCTATTATGTAGATAGCCAGGTTTACATAATGTAACCAGAAACCCAAAAATTGTTTGGCTGCACAGCTGGGTTACGATGTCACAGAAGTGTCACACAGTGCTTTTTCTGTCCACCAACAATCAACACAGTGCCCATTGATAGTTGCTTCTTTATTCTCTTGTCCTAATAATTCCTCTACAAATGCCCCCTCGAGCTGTCTGGAACACTAACTGTGATTCAATTCTTCTGGATATTCTCATCAAACAATGGGAAAGTGGACTACAGACCAGCAATGGCAACTTCCATACTTTAGCTTGGACAGAGGCTAAGAAGGTTTTAGCTAAAACTGAAATGCATACTGGTAAGGCATGACACAGGTATGGGTAACACCATGTGTATCCAGAAACGGGTATGCTCGGATACAGGTACAGGTACCAGATTGGCATATGCAGGCAATACCGTACCCTTTTCCATGGTGTGATGGGTATTCGTGGGTATGCCAAGACCAGCATTTCAGTCAGGTGAGTAATCATCTGACCTTGTTGATTCATGATGACATGTCACTTTCTAAGCAACAACAATCACCTCAACCCCCCCTCCCTCACTGCAAACGCAAGTGGGGGGTGTACTTCTTCTGTTTTGGGCAACAAGAACAACAATGGCCAACACCACCCTCTCCCTCGCTCCAAATGTGAGCGGAGGTTCTTGTTTCATTCTCGGCGACTACAGCCACTGCTCCCCCCTCCCTCACTTCAAACACGAGTGGAGGTGTTTCTTATTTCATTCTAGCTGTCTACTACCCCCTTGCTTGCTCCAACTGAGTGGAGGGGTTTGGTATCTACTCTAGGCAAGTATGGCAATCATGACCCTCCCTCGCTTGCTCCAAATGCAAGTCGAGGGGTTGTACTTGTATTCTATGTGACTACGTAACTACGGCCACCTCCCCACCCCCTTCACTTGCTCCAAATGTGAGCGAAGGGATCCCTTAGTGTAGTTACAAATATAAATATATATTTCTATAGACAAAAAGTGAGTGAGACCCGCCTATACCTGCAGTGACCCATGGCAATCCGTGCAACACCTCGGTAATACTGCACCCTTAACTGTAGGGGTACGGTGTTTGTGGGTGTGGGTGCGGGTACCAAAAAAAATACCCAGGGGTTACCCATTTCACACCTTATATACTGGTGGAGGTCCCAAGTGTATCTCAGGTTGCCAGAACCGTTGGGCTGCTGTATATGCAAATTTTTCTATTCAACTTCTGGCATATATACTGATGCTGTTCATTGTTCCTGTTTAGCTTAAGAAGGACTATGCTTCTGTGAAAAAGCTCAAGGATATGTCAGGTTTTGGCTGGGATGACACCACAAAGACAATCACTGCTCCAAATGAAGTCTGGAACAAACTTCTTGAGGTGAGGTCAAGTAAACTAATAACCTCCTTGCATTATAATTGATTTGAGTCATCCTCCTTTGTCCTCAGAAGCATCTAAACCTCGGAAAGTGGAGGTCAAAGGGTTTTCCTCTTTTCGATGATATGGCTGATCTTGTTGATGGTACCTATGCAATGAGAACCAACATCTACTGTTCTGGCCATGACTATACACCTGAGAAGTCTGATTCTGGTGGCTCTAATGATGATGGCCCACCACCAACCCAGCCTATTGATTCTATACCAACCAACCATAATGAGGTGCATATATTCTTGTTAGTAAAATTTGATATGATATTAAAGTGCTGCATAAAGAGCAACTCCTTCAGTGCCTTTGTTAAGACACCCATCTATACCCTTAGCACCACTTCTAGCCAAATTCCAACCTTCCTCTTTTGTAAATGCCAAGCTGCACAGTCCAACTCTAAGGTAAAGGCTCCAACATCTTCTCGCAAGGCTAATAGCCAGGCTATTACAAGTGTTGCTGCTGCAATGACCCATCTTGCTAATGTCATAGTGGCCGATACTGTTGTCCCATCTCCAGAATGTAAGTGCAAGGCGATTGAAGTTATTGAGGATGATGGGGATCTTTCAGAGAGTGAGATGAACAAGATATACAAGATTGTCCACTGTGACACTGCATTTGCTGATACTGTTCTTGCTATTTGCAAAAAAACTGCCTGCACATCTTTTATTCACAGTGAAATCTATGACTCAGATTCACTTACATATTCTGTCTTTCACAATATCATAGTAGATTTATTTTACATATCTATGATTCAGTTACATCCATTTCTCTTTCTGCCAAAATATTTTGATAGTCCTCCCACATTGCCTTCACAATTATATTCCATATTTCACTTGCACAATTTTGTTCTGCCTGTGAGATATTATCTCTAAGATTTTCTGGATCAATTTTATGTAAAGACTGTAGAACTTGTGAATGGCTGCCTTTAGCGTGGTCATAGGGTGTTGTTGCATTGTCATCTAGATCATGGATACAAATGAAATTGTGTAGTGCAGCCATGGCATAGGGAATTTTAGATTGGGTGTGGATATCATACTCAGGTGCCGCAACCATAAGTCTGAATCGACACTTGCAGATGCCAAAAATATGTTCAATGATATTTTGAAGAGAGGCATGCCGAAGATTGAAAGGTTCCTGATAGCTGGCTAGTCTAATAAACATTTTAGCAAATTGACAATTAATCACAAGAAATAGTGATACCTCTGTCCATTCTGTGCCCATTCCTTGAGATGGTATCGTACCCCACAATAGGGCACCAACAACACATTACACAAAGGGAAACCAGCATCTCCAAGATAATATGTTCCAGGTGGTATCTCAAAATCTGTCCTGCATGCATCATCAAAAACATGGCCATCAGCTGCACTCCCTTCTCATTCAAAAAGAAGATACCAAAAGAGAAGATTCAACTGGCAAGCAGCAAGGAAATTTGTAGAAATGTGACCTTTCTGACTGTGATACTGGGCCATGTCAATGAGAGCTACAAAGCATCTAGCAAGAACCCATCAACTGCCCCACAGCAATCCTTGAAAAATGGGTAGAAGTGAGGATTATTTTTGATCTCGTCAGGAATCTCATCTGGAGGAGAGAGAATGACATATGCACTATAAAACTCCTTTGAGACAACCATGTTCAGAAGTCAATGAAAGCATCTGTAAGTAGATTCAGAATTAAATATTCTCCAAGTGGGCAGTCAAATCTGGTAGTCACTCACTTAGAAATTGTATCTCCACTTTGTTGGAACCATTCTTGCATTTCCTAGTTTTCTATGCCTGTTTGAGCAATACGCAAGAAGATTGCAAGTTGTTCTTCTGATGTAACATGCTTGGTATTGTGCAGTCCACACTTGTGTTCTAATTCACGAAATAATTTCTGGAATACAAAGCGCTGCATTTCAAACTGGCACCGAAAACATGAAGGATGCCCTGTGTATTGAAAGACACATAAATCAGATAGTATGTTCAAAAAAGAGGATCCAATTGGCTACCTGTCAGAAGCTCATTGAGCCACCTCTGACCTGTGAGAATTGATGTATGTATAGCCTGTTTGTTGGCATGCTGCGATGAATAAACTATTGTTGTTACAGCACCAGCAATAGTAGCCACTACACTTAATATCTTCTTGTACTTCTGTTTCCTGATTTGATGACTAGACAAGAGCTTATCCTTCCTCTTGGAGGGACTAGCGGTGAGAACCATTGTTGCAAGATGTAGAGACATGATAATCAACAGCTTATACATATTTTGTTGTCATACTGCCCAGCAGGAGTAACTACTCAGCTTGACTAATCAGGTTTCAGCAGGTTTCAGAACTCTCCAAAACCTGTTCCCAGCCTAACCTAACCTAACCTAACCAGTTACCGAAAAGGCCCTAAGGCAGTGTGTAGTTGTTTGTAATGGGGGTTGCCAAATACATATAGCCAAGCTTGGCTATATGGGCAATCCAAGTCTTAAGGTAGGTCTCATTCAGATTGAACATGATCATATGACCAGTGACGGGCTGTTACTCCTGGTGACAATCCTGTGACTGACTGATTATTGTGACAGTGCAGCATTAAAAACATTAAGATATCTATGGTGGATGTACAGATAAAATAGATGTGCAACTAGTAGTAATTAGGATCATGAATAGATCATGAATTATGTTTGTGAGCCTTGTCAAATTGGGCCAAAATGTCGGCAGGAATTGACCGTTATCCTCAATATTTCTTTGCTGCCCATGTGGCCTGTGCACCATTAAGACCCATGTGATATGCATTCATGAAATGCACTGAACAAGTTGCAAACCTTCCAGAAAGTACATGTTAGCCACAGTGCATCTTGTAGCTAAAACACTTGAGACTCACTGGCGCATTGACAGTATAGGAACTTCATCTAAAGCCTGAATGACATTTTGTTCAAGATGATCCTCTTTCGATGAGGGAGGAAAGATTTGATACCATCTCTTTGCATGTCCCCAGCATTGCTCGATGAAGTTTAATTCGCAGTGAAACTTCGGAAGAAACAAGATCCGAAACTCATGAGCTTTTGTATCGGCTTCAAGCATTGAATCAACATTCTTGAAGTCAGGCTCGTTGTACAACATCCTGTGGCAGCAACAGGTGGTTGATCCTTCTGGGCAGTCAGCGAATTTCTTTCCACACTGTGCCTTCTTGGTTTTAATGTCACGGTATCTACGTTCCTCCAGGATCGTTGCCATGCCCTTGAATTGTCCCGCATGTTCATGACCTTCAGGATAATAGAATTGCTGTTCAGTCTCATCATTAAATTTTCCATTCGCCATCCTTATTTTTCTTTTCAAGATCTTTCCATCTGCACCATAAATGACCTTTCCTGCATTGTCCATGGCATTGATCTCCACAAGGAAGTTTGCTGATGGTTCTTTTGGTATTTTTGATGCCAACAAAGCATCCCCCGCCCTTTTCCTGTGAGTGGTGGCATTGTCGAAGATCAAAATGTGATTTTCATGGAGATAATGCTTCATCAGGATCTCCATGGCATGTGTGGCCTGCGTGCGAATACTTTCGTTATCAAAATATCCATTGTGTGCTTTTCCAGCTCTGAAAAGCACTCACACACTTTCTGAACCATCAGGAGAACGAAGCCAACCATAATCTGCAAACACAAAATCTGCAACCATGAGTGAGTGGCCTTCTCCTTTTGCAATCAGAGTTGCCTGCTCTGACTTGTGTACCCAGCGCTTCTTTTGTCAGTCATGGGCATAGAACATTGATTCATCATGGAACCACAGAACTGTGCAGCGCTCATTTGTCACAGGCTCTTCCTCCATGCCATCCTGTCCCCATTTATGCATTGTCGGTTCAAGCTCTTCGACAGCTGGCAGGAAAATCTTCTCGTGATACTCCACAACATCAGGTCTCTCATGTCCATCAATGTATTGCCCATGTGGATGAGCTGCCCATCAATAACCCATCTTTCCCATCCATCTGTGAGCAGTCGCATGTGAAATGGTCTTTTTCCGGTTCAGTTTTGCAAGAATCTCTGGGCATGCAACATATCGAATGATGTCTTCCATCATACAGTACTCCCCAATACCCTGTAAATGGAGATGCAATTCCTGTGCAAAATCTTCATCATCGAGATGGGAATGACCAGTTTTTCCCTTCTGATGGTGCTCAGGAATAAACTCGGGATCGTTGATCAATGCACGAGTCCATTTACGGAATGATCGGGCTATGTAAACGTTACCGCTGAGGCTTTTGGCTGTTTGCAAAGATGCAGCTTGCCATTGCAGTGTGGTTGGATTCTGTTTCTGCATATCCACGTAATTATAACAGAACAGCTTCATGTTAGAGAGCTGTTCCATTACAATTCTGTCAAATCCAGGGTCCTCAAATCCATAGCCTTTCTTCTGATGTGGCTTTAAGATATTTCCAAGGTCGATATAGGCTTTCTCAGCCTCAGAAATAAAGGGAGGGAAGTGAAACTCGCCCTGCTTCTTTGCATTGGCTGGCTCTGCTTCGTCCTCTGCCTCACTGTCATCAATGGGACCAGTATCAGGGGATGGCCATGGCATATCCTCATTATCCCAGGTGTCCTCTTCAGTGTCAAGAGTGTTCTGGGTTGTCCCTGGGTGCTCAAATACATCTCCGTCGACTATTGAAGCCTCACAGTGGTTTGATTGACCTAGAACTGATCTTATAGATGGGTATTCTTGGTACAAAGGCACTGGTTCTCGGAGTGATTCTGACTGCATATCACAGGACTAAGCTCGGTGTCTGTTGTCCACTGCAGAAGTTGGTGGTGGAATCTATCGCATCACACTTGCAGTAAGTGCAAGGATATCAGCATAGAATGGAGGCGACACACATTTTCCTTACTATTTTCCTCAGATTCGGCACTCTTCTTTGTCTTCTTTTTCAGGCCAGCCCAGCTGCCAAGGTTCTTGAGGTTAAACTTTCTCTTCAAAGGCATGATTATAATGTGAAGGATTGTAAGTTAGTGAGGCCTGAGACGCGACGTGACAAGCCAGCTGGTAAATTGCAGCGTGTTCCAAATTGGGAATGTAGATTGATCAAACAGTAGAATCTTAATGGCACTGTATTATGACCGAAAATAAAGAATCGGCTTGCAAGGAACTCCAATGAATACTAATGCAAAACTTTCTGTGCAGCCAGATTTATTTTAAATGAAGTGCTGTGATGTACATTAAACTTTTGCGTTTCTCCTCTGCCAAATGTCACTCAGCCATCACACAGTGATCATCTGATCAAGTTCCATCTGAACGAGACCTACCTTATTTTCACCTCATACACAGAAATATACATCTAGTCATATTCTTTCATGTTGTAAGAGTATCTCTTACCTAATACTTACTAATAGATGTGATCACCTGACCTTTCTCCGTGGACATATATATACCATAAAAACATTGTCTTGTATCCTTATTCTATACCCTCAATAATATAACTCGTTCCACTTTACTCTGGTGTTACCTTAGTGTTGGATGCCCCGGCATCCTTCCACTTTTTTTTAAAGTTGAATGAATTGCCTGTTTACCTTTCGAATGATTCATCGGCTTATCTTTCCCTTCCCCCAGCATGTCACATTCTTCCTCACGTTATCTCCCCATCTATCAGGCAACGCCGGCACTTCTCTCGCCGGTCACACAAAAACCATTATTCAATCAACCGTATCTTATCAGCGTGACCTTATCAGACATGCTTCTGAACTTCGACCTGCCCTGCTAATCCTTCATTAAACAAAAGCGCAGATCTTTTTCACAGATAGACTGCCGAGACCCGTTGTTTATAAACCTCGCCTGGTGCAGAAATCAAGAATTACCCCCTGAGTCATACTGGATCTCTCTGCCCATACCGTTTCACCTGGGTGGACACCCCCATCATCACCATTACCGCCTCTGACAGCCTCACCACCATCATCACCTGATCAACATAACTCTGCTGCACCTATCGCACCTGCACATATTTCCTGAAAGCGCTTAGCCTTGTCAGACTCTGACACTGTCTTGCCAAATTTCTTGCACACCATGGCTCCTGTCAACCCTGTCATTGTCAACATGCCATATGCTCCTGCCACCATCTTGCAAACCGCCACCAGCCAGCCGCCAATCTTATTGGTGGGGTCTATCACTGTTACCAACCTTTGCAGATTCGACTACGCATGCAAACGCTTCTTCACATATAAGGAGATCACCCCCGGAGACCAGGTCAGGCAGATTATTTACTCCTTTGAGTCTGAATTCATACAATCCTGGATTGAATCAGACAGCAACCGCCTCACCCTTGTCCTTTGCAGACTTCATGCTTGAAATCAAACAAAAGTGGCTCCCTACAGACTGGGAGGACGAGCTCATCCAGGAGCTCATTGCCCTGCAGGGCGAGCATGAGGTCCATGAGTGGTCCATCTCTATTTGCAAAGCCAACAATGAATTGGAGGCTGCTGGCTCCTTGCAACACATCCCCAACAAATGCTTCCATGCACATCTCGTAGCACATCTCAACCCCACCCTTCGCCTTGCGTACCGTGCCTCCAAGAAAGAATTAGATGCCATCGAAGACATTGAAGCTTGGATCCATCATATCCTGATCCTTGACATTCAATGGGCTACCCATCAAAACCACATCTCTTCGAGCATGGCGTATGCTGCCAAAGCTGCAGGCAAGCTCCAATCGTCCAACCGAGGTCCATATACCCCGTCCACTACCAATGCCGTTAACACTGCCTCCAGCTCTAGGACCAACAACCCAGTCGTTGGGTTCATCACATTACCCAAGCTCACCCAGCCAGAGAAAGACCTTTTAGATCTCCATCAGGGCTGCTACAAGTGCTGCACCTTTTATGCAGGTCACTTCTCTCGCACCTGTACCACCGAACACCCTTCTTTAGATGCTTGCAAAAAGATTACCACTGTGCACGTCTTACGAGCCAAGGCCGCATTCGAGAAAGGCAGCACACCAGTCGTTGCAGCTATCTTTGATACCAGGCTCAATGAAGATTACATAGAAGAAAACTTTGTCAACTCAGACGAATTTAATGAGTACGTTCCCTCTCCTGATGCATCCCTAGTCACAGACCTACCGGATCACCTCTGGTGGGACTGTTGTATTGATGCCCCATTTACATGTGCACCCTCTCCCATTCGAGCACTGATTGATCATGGTGCTCCACCAGTGTCCTTTTGAAAGAGTACTGTAGACTGAATGTAATTTCGCAAGACACAGCCTGGAAATCATGTACTGTTAATGTGATCATTTGCCCACAGCTCCAAATAGATCTCATACTCGGCCTGGATTTCCTTGCTAAAAACAAAATTGTTGTCAACACTGAACTTAGAACTGCCATCGCTAAGGAAACAGGTTATGACTTACTGCACCCACCTGACCCAACACTGAGATGGGTCCCACTGAAAATGCTGCCCACCATATGTCACCGGCATGAAAGACAGCTGCTTACAGCGAGTCACAAACGTGTTCGAGAACTCCGAAAACTAGTCCACAGTGAACTGACGCAACATTTTGAAAAACACCTGTGAAATTCGACATGGAAAGGCATTCTTGCAAAGGTCTGAGCATCCTTGGAATGCTCACTACCCATATCGGTGAACTGGCCACACAAACCAGGCTAACAAAGCTTGATGCAAAAATGAAAAAGAAGTTTGCAGATCGGTTTCCAACTGATATCCCTCATGTTCGTGATCTACCAAAAGACATGTATCACTGCATTGAAGTGAAGCCAGGGGCATCCATATCTACTGCATGAGCTTACTCATGTTCCCGAAAATACAGAACTGGTTGAAAATCCCTTATAGATCAGCATTATGCAGCAGATCGAATTAGACCTTCCTCTTCACAGTATACTTCACTGTTCTTCATTGTACCCAAGGCTGACACCACAGTTTTACCATGCTGGGCTAACAATTACCGCATCCTGAACTGGGCAACTGTGCCGGACAATTACCTGCTGCCCCGCATTGATGATATCCTTGCAGATTGCACCAAGGGCATCAGGAAAATCACTTTTGTCCACAGGTTTTCCCAGGGTTTAAGGCTATTTCCCAGGACAT
>QFEU01000550.1:0-16874 GCA_003316345.1 Tricholoma terreum | reverse complement strand
GGGACTGTTCTGCGTCCAAAACGCGACCTTAGAAACTAATCTTTTGTTTATCACTTTCCTTTCATTCCACGTGACTCGACGCGTATCAGGCTTACCACGCGTTTTCTGTGAATTATTCGTTTGCGCTTACTGCATCTGCTGTGACAGGATGACCAAGTTCAACGAACCACTGGCGAACCGTATCCCCTTCCATAGTGGTGTCCCAGGGAGGATTCTAGGTTTTCTGTTCCTCGTTCATAGCCCAAACCGAAACCACGACTTCCCTAAAACTCTCCCATCTTCCCTGAGTGTGACATAGTCTGTCGCTCTCATAGCTTGACTTGTGTCAGCTGTGCTCAACAACGTTACTGGACACCGAGCCGATGATCTAAGAACCAACGTCGCACATACATAAGGCAATGGCCCCACATATCCAACAACATCAACAACTTCATCGTCTCATCGCACTCCTGCACGCTGCCCAACCTGCCAGTAAGTATTTCTTTTGCGTATCCGTCGTTGATTCGTAGTCTTCAGATCTACGAAAATCAACGTCGAAAACATTTCCCAGCCACGGCCTCACCAAGAACAACCCCATTTTGTTCTCTGGACTCCTCTACCTCAATCTCCTCTGGTTCTACAACATCCCGGATCGAATTCTCCTCTTCTCAAGCCCCGTTCTGCACACAGTCAGCCCCTCAATCCCGGCCTTCATCGCCCCTCGACGTCTCCTCGCAAACACAAACAGTCCGGGAATCACGGTATTCAGCTTCAGCAGCAAGTCTACCTCCGGTATCACTTCCGAAACCATCAAAGATCCATTGCTCCCGAGCGTGTTCAATTCCCCCATCCTTTGTAGAACCAACGTCCCTCTTTCGACAGCCTCTCACCGCCTCGCATAGCCAGTTACCATTCGCAACCGCTTCACCACTTACATCACAGCATCATCCTGTCATGGCCCAAAACGCTCCCACGTTTCTCTCGCTACCGATGCCCATGCCTGGATCTCCGAACGCGCCCCACTTTAAGGGAGAACGAATAACCGACTTTCTGGATTCACTCGAAGCACATGCAATAGCGGCGAACCTACCACTGAACGACCTACCAGGATTTGTACTTCGATATTGCCACCGCAGAGTCCGACACATAATAGAGTCGGCGAATCACTGGACTGGACATGACTGGACAGCCACGCGAGTTTACTTGACCGACATGTATGCCTCGAATGACCACAAACCCCGAGTTTCTCCTGACCGGCTTCAAAGATGGGTGAGACTACATGCTGACAATAGATCCTTTATTAGACTACAAGATGTCGATCGCTATTATAGGGAATTCAGTGCCCAGGCCACGCCGTTGACCGCAGCTTCTCACATTACAGCTAACGAGGCTAACCTACTTTTTTATAGAGGGATCCCATCTCCTATGCACAGAAAGATCAAGCGCAAGATCCCCACAGCTCAACAGACATCGATGGCGGCCCCTACTATCACTAACGTTTTAGCCTTACTACGCGCTCAGTTTAGCGAAGACGATATTGACGATGATGATGACGATGTAGAGCTTTCCCTCGATTCGGAAGAGGACTACGACGCATCAGATACAGAAGACAAATTAGAACCCCTTACAAGGCCTCAACGAAAGGCAAAGAAAAAGGTAAAATTCGATGTAAAAGAAGTTCCAGGGGCACCACCAGTACAACCTCCAGTACCATCCGTGATTGACAGCCTAGCAAAACAAATGGAGGACTTGCAACTCAACCAGGTGAGGCAAATGGAAGATCTACGACATGGCCAGGCCGCCTTATTGTGAGAACTCTCAGCAGTCAAGTCCATGAATGGTAACCCGAACAGGAGTCCCAACGGCAACCTTGGGCCGAACATGAATATGAACGTAAACACGAATGCACCTGCAAATATGAGTAGGTGTTTCATTTGTGATACGTTTGACCTTCATAGGTTGGGAATATGCAACTGTCAAGAAGTCGAACGACTGATAGAAGAGGGTTTGGTAAAGTTTACACCTGGTGGGCGACTGGTGCGCCCAGATGGATCAGAGCTGCCACGCGCGCCGTATACTGGTGGTGGTGTTGCTAAGGTTTTACGAGACGAACATCAGGCCTCGAGGAATTTAAAAGGTAAAGCCGGGGAAGCGTGAGACTCACCTCCCCATATGGCACACTACGCGAGTCTGCAAACGGACAGAGAAGATTTCTTTTGCAAAGATGTTTTCGCCATTTCTTCGAGTTTGTCGTATCCCTCAGCTTTCCCAGTTACACGATCACAGACCAAAGATCCCCGATATGATCCTACAAAAGGTAACCGACCTGAGCAATGGACTAATGAGGATTCCGTTCCAGAAGCACCCCCCACAGTAGCTCGTTGTAGGCCTCAACCATCAACTCCAGTGCCCAGAGCGTCCATGTCACAACAACAGCCGCCTCCAACTGGCCTGAGAGCTTCGCCACCTCAAGAACCAGTGCCCCCACAACCATCTGAACAACGTCTCAACCCTCCATCAGCTCAATGTCTTATTCCGCCTCCTGCGCTGCCACGAGTATGGCCACCAATACAAAGGACAGCACTAGCGCCCATTCAACAGCCCCACCCGCACCCCTCAAACACTGAAGAGGCTTGGCATACCCAAAGAACAGCTCCCAGAAATGTACCGCCTCCTCCCTCAGCACCTAGAGAAGATACCGAAATGCAAGATGGAATGAAACCCCCAGCGAAAACTACAGGCGGATACCACTTCACATTGACAGTTCAAGATATGGTTAATGGTGATGTGGTACAGACTAAAATACTTGAAACTATGATTACGCTCCCCTTGAAAGAGATTATAGGAATTTCCACAGACTTACAGAAGCGCTTCGCTGGACTTACAAAGACATGGCGTGAGTATACAACAAAGGCAGTTGTCGCTGAACCCATAGAGGACTCTCATTACGTCGACTCTGCGTACATTGAAGATTACGACTACGAAGGGGACAGTGACTATCAGGATGAGACAGTTGAAGCAACTCCAGCATACTCCACGGTACATCTCTCTTATGGGGAAGACGAAGACTTGGACAATGTACTCCTACAATACTCTTCGGCGGTGAAGGTAGTGACCTCCCCTCTCTTCGCAATGACTACCGGATGTTTTAGCAGGAACTTGGCTGGGCAAGACGTCACTTTCATGGTAGACTCAGGATCTGAGCTCAACCTCATGTCCAAGGAATTACATGGCCGAACAGGAGTTGCAATCGACTTGGACGGAGCCAGGTGGTCCTTAAAAGGCATCAACGGTGGGGCCGTACCCCTAGTGGGATGCTGTAGGGAAGTACCCGTAACAATAGGCGGCCATCGTTTTGACCACCACTTCTTCGTCAACTCAGAAACCGGAAAACAAGATGTTATCCTCAGACAGCCTTGGCTACAATGGTACACGGCGGCCCTTCTGTATTCTAGGTCGGGGGCAGTAGAAATGAAAGTTTGGAAGAAAGGGAATCGGGAAGAGAAAGAACGTCCTACAATCTCTATCCGTCTTTGTGCTGCTAACGCTCCCAGGAACTCTGACTGATTAGTAATGCAAGGAAAGAAGGCCACGTTGGAAAACTATGAAGGATCGGACTCAGAAAACTAGGGGCGGGTGCGTGGTCCAGACCTGTCGAATTACAGGACGCACCCATTCCTTTTGTTGGACGAGCTTTCCGGTGTTTAGTTGGTGAACAAGGTGAATGAGAAGAACCCTGGCACAATTTCTATTCTCTAGAAACTTTAGAACCTCCTGAAACTTACGACTCGCTTTTGAGAACCTTATCTTATGCAGCTCCATTCAAAGCAAAACCTCTAGAATCACCATGGACGCAACGCGTTTTTCATCCAAAACCCTATCAAATAAACGTGGCGAGAAAGAAATACAAACCTGTCGACCACAAAGTCCGACCCATACCCTCCTACATGCCTGACCCAAACGGTCAAGTCTTTAAACGCATAGTGATCCCCGAACTTCCATCCATCCCAGTCGAACCTCCTAGCTTATCAGAGTTTATTCCAACAGAACGGATCACTCAAGAACGACTAGAAACCATGCTCAAGACGATTCCTGAAGGTTTTCTCCAATCACGCGAGGTCGACTTATTAGTGTATATTCTTAGAACTCGCGAGCGCGCCATTGCGTTCACGGACGCGGAAAGAGGTACTTTTTCACACAAATACTTCCCTGACTATGAGATTCCAACAATAGAACATACACCTTGGGTTCAACCGCCCATATGCATCCCCAAAGCCATCGAAGCGACAGTCTGAAAAATGCTTCAGGACCAGAGAGACGCAGGCAAATACGAATACTCTACCGCATCCTACCGTTCAAGAATGTTCATGGTCACAAAGAAAATTGGTCTTCGCATCATACACGATGTGCAGAAACTAAACAAGGTAACAATCAGGGACGCAGCACTACCCCCACATGTGGATGATTTTGCCGAGAATCATGTGGGTCACACTATATATGGACTGGCAGATCTCTTCTCGGGATATGACGGACGAACGTTGGCGGTCGCATCACGGCCCTTAACGACCTTCAACTCTCTGATCGGACCCAGCAGGCTCACCGTCCTCCCACAAGGGGCGACTAACTCAGTGCCAGAATTCCAACGATGTGCCGTCCACACGCTGGGCGAGGATACTCCTAAATATAGTGAAGCATTCATCGACGATATTACAGTAAAAGGCCCAAGATCGGAGTACAATGATGAAGAACTTGCACCAGGAATTAGAAGGTTCGTTTATGAGTACCTGACAACACTTGACAGGATCCTCGTCAGGTTCATTAATGCGGGTATCACTGTCTCCGGGTGGAAGTTTATCCTGGCAACACCGAAACTGGGCATAGTAGGTACCATCGTCTCAAAGGAAGGATGGCACCTGGGCCATGGGCTAGTCAACAAGATCCTGAACTGGCCCGAACCGAACTCTGTCACAGACGTCCGCGGATTCCTTGGTACTGCCAGAGTAGGCAGGAAATGGATTGAAGGTTTTTCTCTCGTTGCTAAACCACTGACTCTTCTGACTCGAGGAACGGACCGAGAATTTCTTTTCGACGACTATGCATGAGAGGCCCAGGAGAAACTCAAAGAGCTCGTGTCGACTGCTCCTGTTTTAGTATGTCTTGATTATGAAGCCGCAAAACTGATTATGCGCCCACCCAGAGATTCTGACCATGGATTGGTCATAGTGGCCATTGACTCAAGCTCCAATGGCGCGGGCTGGGTCATCTACCAACAGGTGGCTGGGGAGAAGCACCCAGTACTGTATGGTTCCTGCACATTCAGTGATGCAGAGTCGAGATATTCGCAACCGAAGTGCGAATTATATGGCGTGTTTCGTGCTTTGAAAGATTTGAGGCACCGAGTGTGGGGTATACATTTCCGCTTAGACGTTGACGCGAAATTCCTGACAGAAATGATAAAATCCCCTGACCTCCTGAACGCCCCGATGACTAGATGGGTAATGTATCTTATGCTTTTTGAGTTTGAAATTAACCACGTTCCCGCGGAGAAGCACCAGGCTGCAGATGGACTCTCCCGCAGGAAGCAATCACCAAACGACTCGGATGAAGAAGATGCGGAGAAGTACCTGGACAAGTTTATTGGAGGGATACAAGTTGAAGGCGCAAAAGAGCCTCCCTTGCTTTCACTTGCATCTCGATTCTGTCTTTCACTCTCGCGATCTGTCATCCAAACAACTGAACTGTTCCCGTCTCTTATGTCTTCATTCAGGCCCATCCCTCGAGCTCCTTTCGGCACATACGAGTCTCCCACATCCATGTCAACAATATGCAGCCTCGACCTAGATGAAGACGACGACGAACATGATGATTTGGTAGGACGGATACGAAAATACCAAGGTTTTGCCTTCGATCCAGCATTTTATAACCCTGAAGAACGTGCCGGCTCTCTCCTGGACCATATGCTTCTCAAGTCTACAGATTCTACGACATACACAGGACATGAGTTCGAACATCACAACGTACCTTATCCGGCTCTCGTGGAAGTTACATTGGGCAACAAAACTTTCGAGATCGAAGTGACGACATACGGCTACAAATACATGACTGAATTAAGAAAAGGTGAGTCCATTCCAACTTTACATGATCCCATAATGCACTCTGGAGTGTCGTACTCTCGCGAGCACCCTGCCTCGAGACGGAATTATGAAGACGTGGACAGGCTGGGAGAGATACGAACGATTACACACATACATGGGCGCCAGGAGGGCGAGCCTGAAGGAATCTGGGAGCAAATACTACATTATCTAAAGGATGATGAGCTCCCTGCCGAATGCAGCGAAGCTTCGTATCGACGAAAGTTTTTGAAACGAGCCAGAGCGTTCATAGTCCATGATGGGTGCCTCTGGAAGACTGAGAAGAAGGGACAGTCACCACGGCTGGTTATTACTGACCTAGAACAACAAAAATCTTTGATAGCACAGGTTCACAATGAAGTTGGTCACCGTGGATGGGATGGCACTTACAAGCTTCTGTCTGATCGATACTACTGGCCTGACCTTTACGATTCTGTTGCATGTTTTGTGCGATCATGTTACAACTGCCAACTACGCTCGAAGTATCGCCCTCGGATTCCTTTCTCGGCAACTTGGAACACTGCTATCCTTCGACGGTTCGACTTGGATACTGTTCACATGGAGGATGGGTATGGCAGCAAGCACTTCCTCCTACAAGCGATCGAAGCTGCTATCAACTGACCAGAAGCACAGGCCTCACCGAAGAATGACTCTGAAGCCTGGGCGAGATTCATTTACGAGGAACTTATTTGCCGATTTGGCTGTATTCCATACTGCATCACGGACGGAGGGTCAGAGTTCCTAGGGGCGGCAGAGATTTTGTTCAAACAATATGGTATCGTCGTCATCATATCCTCTCCTTATCATCCGCAAGGAAACGCTACTGTCGAATGCTCCCATCAGACTTTAGGAAATGCTATCAGACGTTCGTGTACCAAAGAACCTAGCAAGTGGCCTCTCTATGTCAACGCCGCACTCCTTGCAATGCGATGTACTATCTGCCGAATGACTGGTTATACGCCCTACTTCCTTCTGTATGGATGACATCCCATTCTTGCCTTCAACATAGCCGATCGTACGTGGGAAGCCCTCGACTGGCACACGGTTCATAGTACAGAGGACCTCATTGCGATACGCGTGCAGCAGATCCTTCGATGAGATAAAGACCTGGTACAGGCACATGAAAATCAATGCGAGAATAAACAACGAGCTGTGGACGACTTCAACAAATGATATGAAAAGATTCTGATAAGTAATGACTTCGAAGTGGGGACATGGGTGTGGGGACATGGGTGTGGGTACATGAGACATGGTTGGACACTCAGAAGGGGAATAAAGGTGCGCTGCGCTGGTCTGGTCCTTTTATTGTCCATGAGAAGGTCGTACACAATGGGAAGCTTAGAGGGTACAAACTTCGAGAGCTGGACGGGAACGTACGCAGGAGCACAGTGGCGCTTGATCGAGTCAAGATTTTTTATTATAGGAAAGAGTATCAAACAATCAAGACGTATACTACGGAGAAGTACCTGTGTGCAGTATGCAACTGGCTGGATCCAGAACCTCTCCTACACAGTGAGGTGTATCAACAAGGGGTATCCTTTGCTCGTTCTTTACCCGTGACTGCTGCTCTCTCCGTTCGCAGGAAATTTGACTTGGTAGTCCCTATCCTCGATATAGGTCATGCCATCTGCTGCCTTAGTATTACCGAACAACGCCAAATGAACGACTGGGAACTGCGCGACCTCAGCTGGGAGGACCCTATCAACTTCGGACTCATCTACGAGCCTTTCCTCATCACGAACAAGACAAGACGACGAGGGTCTCAATACTGCCACCCAATGATAGGCGATCTCGAAAACGAGTTTCGGGATAGGACAACAGAAGTATTCGTCGAGCACAGAACTCGGTGGGGACCAATTTGGGCACAGATTCAAGAGCAAGTAACCCACAACATTCAGGATCTCGCTAAGTGGACTGAAGAAGTTTTAGAGCTACGTCCGAATTACCACTGATTGATTATTGAATAGATTGTGTGTTGGTGTACCCGGAATGATGGGGGCATCATTCGAAGTCCTGTGCACTGTGGAAGGGTAGTCTGACCCACCTGTCAACTTACCACTTCCGAGGATTTCATTCGACGAACTTCTCGCAGTCTGGTTCCTTCGCTTTTGGCTCAATTTTTATTTAATTCTTCCTTTACTCATATTCCTCGTTATTAACATCTCTCTTTACCTCTATAGCTTCTTCATAGATCGTTCACAACACCTCGAGCTTTCCAAAAATTATTCGACGTCCTTGTCTACACATTCTCGCGCTTTTCCCCATGGCTCGGTCATATCCTCTCGGCGCATTCAACCTCGTCCCAAAGGATTCGTGCAGGGATTGGGTCTTCTTTTCTTATATTCTCATTTCTTTCATTTACATTAGCTTTTCCTCAAGACTCGGTACTTTAATGTTTTCTTTCTTCCACGGTTAGTTGCATATGACTCGACGGACAGCCCTGCCAGACGAGTAGGGTCGAGGGACTGCGTTTGAGGATGCTCCGTGCTTGTTGGAGGCCTGAGCAACGTCTAGTCAATAGAGCACCCCGGCGTCAGACCCCTCCCCAAGCAATTTCTGACAGCAAACGTTCTTAGAGACAGACTCGACAACACCGGTCCGATTTTTCTTTCATTAATGATGTTACTGAATCTTTCTTATTTCGTGCCGAAACCCCGAACGACTACTTTTAGACTTGAGATTACTTTATAATTCATCCCCAACAGTTTGATTGGCACAAGAGGACGTGTGCAATCACATGTATGTACGACGATCATTTGTAGTTTGTATAAAGGTGTCTCCCCACCTTTCGAATGGGACTACCTTCTGCTTTTCCCCAGAATCTCATTGTCACTCGGTGACTTCAGTTACAGCCCTTTGGAGTCAAGTCCAGCAAAACCTCGAAGTCAAGAAAACACGCTAAGTAGCCACATCTACTGTATTCGTTCCGCTATTCTCTTTCTTTGCCATCGGAGTGTCTTCTGTTTGCGATGCTCACTGGGGCTGAGATCTCCCCTTTTGCCTTAATTGACTTTCTGAGCTGTTCCTCGCTTGGCAGAACCGTTATCTAACAGAATCGAACGTGAACCGAACTTCAGTTCGACAGTCCATAGGGACTGTTCTGCGTCCAAAACGCGACCTTAGAAACTAATCTTTTGTTTATCACTTTCCTTTCATTCCACGTGACTCGACGCGTATCAGGCTTACCACGCGTTTTCTGTGAATTATCCGTTTGCGCTTACTGCATCTGCTGTGACAGGCTGACCAAGTTCAACGAACCACCGGCGAACCGTATCCCCTTCCATAACGGTCAAAGTTGTCAGCTTGTCTCCTCCAATACGCATCCTCTTGGATGTGCATCATTCGACGCTCTCTAGCATCGGAGTATTCGATATCAGCTGATATTTCAGCTGATGATATGTGTGTACCATAATTGGTACATGTCTCACAACCTTGGGGATGGTGAATGAGCTCCAATTGCTCATTGTACACCCACCAGATTAGGTCGCATGGCGCACAAGCATGTCTGCTCATGTTAGCTCCATCTCTTGGAGCTGGACTATCTTTTGTGCAAGTTTCCCATCGCACACTCGGGCCTGGAGATCCTCCAGGTGAACACATTTCACATTCATCTTGTGACAGCAGCATTTCACTATCACCCCATCATTCCTTCCCCTTTTGAGGACGACTACATCATCCTCACTCCCCTTGAGTGGTTTGTCTTCCAGTGCTGTTGTGGTTTAGTTTTCCTGCATGTTGGTACAAAGGAAGTTAGAGTTTTTCTAACTCTGCATTGTTTGGTTTAAGTGAACAGTACACGGCGATCGCTGCCCCTTGTTGACATAATATGTCAACTGTTATGGTTACATTTATCTGTTTAACTTAACAGATTATTTGTGTCGGTTCCTTTGTACCGATTGTGCCACCCTTGTGGCTTGTTGTGGCAAGTTTTGCCACTCCTTGACATTCATCAACATCAAGTAGTTGTCTAATGCGGCTAAGTCGTTGCAGTTGTGCAATGGCTCCCAAGTGGAATCTCCTAGATTCCACTTTACCTGGAACTGGATGTTCCAGCCCTGCCAACGGTGGCCTGTGATTTCATCCACATACCACTCAGCACCGCTTGGCATGCCGAAGTCGTATGGTTCTGGCGATGTATGACTAGGAAATAACACATCATCATTAGCGTGATGTGGTCTGAGAAGGTTTACATGGAATCTTCCATGTAAGTTCCATTTCGCCAGCTCAGGAGGTAAGTCCAACTCGTAGTTGGAGGTGGAGGAATACGCTTCCTTCACCTTGTATGGACCAATGAATTGGGGTACCAATTTACTGGCCCGACCCTTTGGCATCGACAAGTTCTTTTTCGATAGATATATGAGCTCTCCTTTTTGTATATCTGGCTCATCACATCAATGTTTATCGGCATGAAATCGTTGGAATACTCTTTCAGCGATCAATGCATCATGCGCAACCACCATATTCCTGAGTGCATTCATTGTGAATGTGCATACACCTGGTGGTGCACATTCTGCAGCAGGTAGCTGTCGCATAACTACGGGCATGTACCCACAGTTGAGCTCAAATGGTGCCATCCCTGTGGCCCGATTGATGCTTGAGTTTATTGCAAACTCTGTTATTGGGCATTTATATACCCAGTCCCGTTGGTCTGGGCTGATGGCTGCACAGAATATCTGTGCAATCGAGCGGTTTACCCACTCGGTAATCCCATCGGTCTGTGGGTGACATCATCAACTTTGTACCCATCAGTCTGTGTAGTTTACACCACCACTTCGACGTGAACTTGGCATCTCGGTTGGATATGATCTAGGATGGTAGACCATGCAGGCGCACGATCTCACACATATATATGACCAACAGCTGTGATGCTGTGGTTGTGGTGTTCATCGGCACCAAGTGTACCATGAAAGTTAGGCAACAGATAACTACCCAAAGGTAGTTATACCTGTCAACCTCTGGGAATGGGCCTGTAAAGTCCATTCCTATCGATTCCCATGGTCGAGTAGGTATAGGCAAGGGATGTAACTTGCCTGCGGGTGCTTGATATTCACCTTTTGATCATGCGCAAATTTCGCACAACGTGCAGAACTTCTCCATGTCTCCTTGTAGACGTGGCCACCAATACCACCGATGAGTGTAGTCAGCGGTCTTCTGAGGTCCAAAATGACCTACTATTGTGTGGGCTTGGTTGATAATTCAACCATACAATGTCGATCCTGTTGACATTGAGGAGGAAATGCATAATACATTCTCTCCCCCTCTATTCGTTGTCCATACGAATTCATCCTTCACTGTGAAGTTAGGATGACTCTCCAGGCGTACAAGTATCTTCTGAAACACTGCATCTGATTGATATCCTTCTCACACGTCCTTATCAAATGAGTCTTTAGTCGTCATTCATTTGTGAAGGTTTTCTCCCTTCATGCGTGATTCAAATATAATGGAATCATCGCCTACTAGGGAAGGAGGGGTTTCCCTCTTCTCTTCCTTGTTCTGAACAGCAGCCATTTTGGCCGCAATAATGTCTCAATCCTCGAGATGCTCTCGTAGTGCTGCAAGTTCTACTTGCAACTTGGCATTGTTGGTATGACACACTCAGTTCTCAATGACCTTGTCCTTGACTTCCTGGAAATGGTCCCAGGGGAGATCATCATGCTCTGGGTCAAGGCACGTGTCAGCATTGATGTAGTCATGCAATTCTGGCATGTCTGCCCATGAGTCATGCTCGTAGTACCTTGACAAGGTGTCTGCCACCTTGTTAGAGTTTTCTTTGACATATCTAATGTCAAAGTCGAAATGAGATAGATATTCCATCCATCTCGTCTGATGGCTAGATAGCCTCAGTTGCA
Source organism: Tricholoma terreum (assembly GCA_003316345.1). Taxonomy (NCBI): domain Eukaryota; kingdom Fungi; phylum Basidiomycota; class Agaricomycetes; order Agaricales; family Tricholomataceae; genus Tricholoma; species Tricholoma terreum. The sequence continues at coordinate 4,915 of QFEU01000550.1, read as the reverse complement.
TCTTGAAGAATTCAAGCGCTTGGTGGTCTGTTACCACATGAACTCAATACCCAATCAATTTGTCCTCCCATGTCAGGAGGGCCTCGAGTATCACAAGTGTTTCCTGCTCAAACACACGGTAATTCCATTGTGCGTCCATGAACTTTTTGGACATGAAACCTGCAGGTCTGCAGGTTTGCCAAGTAGGGCCTTGTCTGTACATTGCACCTACTCCATAGACCGATGCGTCGCAAATGACCCATATAGGCTCATTCTGATCATGGTCTATTAGGCGTAGGATAGGAGTCCTACAACAAATGGCTTTAATCATTTGAAAACACTTATTGTGTAATGGTGTCCAGAAGAACGGTCATCCATTCTTCTCCATTGCTGATATTGGTCCTGTATAGGCCGATATATCTGGCAAGAAATATGCCAGATACTGCACAAGTCCTAAGAATCGTTGCACCTCGTGATAGTTGCGAGGTGTATGCCAGTCGCAAATCTTTGCCATCTTATCAGCATCTGCATGTAATCCTTTTTCATCGATTACATGCCCCAGACAGTCAATTCTGTCTGCAAACAGTTCACACTTGTCTTCGCACAAGTAGAACTGATGTTGTCGTATTCTGTTGAATATGAGTTTGAGATAATGCTGATGTTCATCAACCATCTTACTATAGATGAATAGATCATCTAAGTACACATGCAAGAATATTCTGATGAAGTCTCGGAATATGTGGTTCATTGCCTGTTGAAATGTCAATGGCACATTGCAATCACCTTGTTGCATCACATTACTGACGAAGGTGCCGTACACCATTGCGAATGATGTTTTGTGTACATCGTCTGGTTGGACATGTATCTGTTTATACACATCGGAGAAGTCTATCTTAGAGCGAATCTTTGCTCTAGCCACATTGAGGCGGATCAGATCTTGATCAGGAAGAGGAGTCACATCCTTTTCCATGTTATCATTGTGCTCTCGAGCATCGATGATGGTACGCAATGTGGTATTCTTCTTCAGAATACACAGCATAGGGGCAGCCTGCTTCATGTGGCATGGCGTCCACCAATTAGCACGAGTATATCATGCTATCTTCTCAGACAGCTGTGGTCTCATAGTGTCTGCACATCGTGGTAGATGATACCTATACCGCTTGTTCTCATCGATCAGGGGAATGCGATGATTCACATCCCTCAGCAGCAGAAGCTGTTCCGGCGTGCCCTGCATCATGTTGTAACACGACTTCTTCCATTCCTCTCATAATCGAGGGATATCTTCTTCAGTGAGCAGTCCTGTATCACTCATCTTTATAGAATAATCATTTATTACTGCAAACAGGATGTCATTCATCCTGTTTGAGCTTTCCTCTGTCCACGAATGGCTTCATAATATCGTTGGCAGCAAGCACTCTTTGTGTGCTGCCAGTCGAGGGAATTGAGTTCTAGTGAACTTGTGGACTATCTCGTCCACCTCTTCCAGGTCTAACATAGCCTGGGCTGAGCTTCTTGAGCTTGCATCAATGGTTGGCATTTCATCAACCATTCGTTCAATATCTTTGATAGTCAGGGTGCTCTGACTATCCATGATTACTGGATATGCTTGCAGTAATCCAGTGGTTAGATGAGGCAGTTTCTCCTCATCTTCATCTTCCATTACCACTGTTCTCGATCTACCTGCAGAAGACCGTTTTCAGTCTTGGGAAGGAGCTGTCAGTTCCTTAGATTCATGGGCAGTCTGTTGACTGTCCTCATGTCATTTATTAATGACATTGCCAACTGCATCATCTGCATCCTTGTTAGGAGCAGCTGGTGGTCACTCTTTGTGACCATCATTTACTCGAGGTAACTTTGACGGTTCAACTGTACCGTTTGTAGTGGGTTCCACATTGCCCACAATGTTAGGTACAAGCATCTCCTGATGCTTGTTCATAGCCATTTGTCATACCATAAGGTAACTGTCGCCACCTTCCTCAAGAGCAAACAGTTGTTTGTTCTTCCTTCAAACTTGATTAAGCTCGAAATCAAGCACAATGCCGTGTTTATACATGAACATAGTGCCCAATATGGCGTCATATCTATTGATGTTAATTACATCGAAGTAATGGTCTGTTTTTATGGGACCATACTCTATGTGGCTATTCACCCCATAGTTGATCTTGGATCAGCTCCCTGCCGTTCCAAGCTATAATGGTACTTGCTCCATCAGCTCTTGCACCTTTATTCTCATGACATTCACAATCTCGGGCGATATTGCATCCGTAGTGCATCCAGAGTCCAGCAGTGTTACTGCTGGTTGTCCATGGATCTCGACCAATGTTACAAAACATTGGTTCTCCTTTGGTTCTCTTATTGGCTGGGTCAACTTTTGACTCAACTTATAAAGCATAATAGGATGCAGGCGGTCTCGTTACCTCTCCTGCTTTCATTGCTGAAAAGAGTTCGTGTAACTCTAGTGTGATGATATCCTCATCATCACTGTCCGATTCCTCAGGGTCATCAGACTCCACTAATATTGGAAACTCTCCTTCGGAGCTTTTCTTCCAAACCATTTCAGATTCAGATTCAGAATCGCTGACTTCCTGCAACAGTGGAAAGTCTTGGTCCTCATCCTGAGAATCATAGTAATCATATTCCTCGACAATTGGCTTGTCGAAGCCTGGTTTGCTGAACACTGCAAACTTGTTGATCAAATCAAGTAAACCTATCAAATTGATTCGCAGAGCATACATCTGCTCTACTCTCTCTTCATGGTCCCAATGACCATCATCAAATTCATTGAATTTGACCTCTTCTCCTTCCGAGCTGTATTGGGAGCCCACAACATCACTGTTGTGTTGGTTCCATGGAGTCTGATCATTCTCATCATGATCTCCTGGTTCTTTATCTTGGTCGATGACTCCGTCATCGGCCCTTCCATCATCATCCTCATCTAGAATCTCTCAGGCTGTGAACATTTTCACACCAGGCTTACTTTTTCCAAAGTTCTTACACTTCGGGTCTTTTGCCATGTGTCCCTTCTCACCACATCCATAACATGTCATATTAGACATGTCAGGCAGATTATTATCATCCACTGGGCAATCATGCTCTCTAGCATGACCATGCATATGCTCTTGCGTACACTTTCTCTCACTATGGTGTGGAGCTGGAGGTTGATGTCGTGAATGCAAACCAGCATTATGATTCAATGGTCTTGCTGGATGATCGGTTTGATCATCTGTTTTGTAATGACGTTCATTCATTGTTTGTCATGTACTAGGACGGGGCCTCAGTGTAGGTACCGTCAGAGACTTGGTAGTCCTCCCTAGACGCGTGTTCGTTCCTGCATGTCTATGATCAGTCCATTGTTTGGACTGTCTGTCGTTCTCCTCTGCCTGTTTGGCATAGTGGAGAATAGTCTCAGTTAGTGAATGTTCAGCCGAACATCCTTTACTAATCACAAAGTTGAACATTGCCAATGGCATGTTCATCATCAACTGAGATTTGAAGGTGTAGCGATCTGGCGCTCTCACCATTTGTGTGGCGTATCACACCATCTTGTAGTAGAAGGACATGATATCATCTCCTTCTCGGAATGTCATGCTCCAGAACTTGTCTGAAGCATCGCACGTTGCTGTGCGGAATACAAAACGGTCGTATAATCCCGTTATGACCTCCTTAAAGGTCCAGTATTCCTGTTGATGGTGGAAACTGTCAATATTGTCATTAAACCATGACAACGCATCTCCTTCCAAGTACATAGGAACATATACTATACATTCCTCATCATATTCTACTCCCCAAATCTTATTTACATGGAGCCATCTCAGCAAGATGCTAAGCCACCTTTCATACACCTCGGTGTCTCCTTCACCATTGTACAACGATGGGGTGGGCACTCGTGGCCCTCCTTTTGTATTGGTTGAGTGGTCGTGTAACACGGCCATCTTTTCATCAATCATTCGGTGAAGTTTGGTATGTACAGAATGTAGATATTTACTATGTTTGGGTCGACTCTTATCCCTGTAAGAGTCTAATTCTACTATATGGGCCCGTTGATACAGATCCAGGAATAGTCGATCACCATTCCCCGATCTCATCTTGGGTACAAACTGCATCTCTCTAGCAGTTCTACGAGTGTTCAATATGCTCGTTGGTGAGTTCATGGTGAGATCCTGTCCTCTTAGCTCCACTCATTGGAGCCATTACTGGTGGGGTAGTTCAGGCAGACAGCATTGCTGTTTCCCTAGACTCAGGCATCACTAGAGCTGTAAACAGCTCTTCGATGTCCTCTTCTTTGTCGGAGGATGTTGTTTCTTCCTCATCCTCCTCCCCAGATCCTGTATCTTGATAGGAAGAATCGCTATCTGATCCTCCTGGTGAGCCTCCTGGAGGATTTCCAGGTGGTCCTTCAGGTGGTCCATGATCACCCTCTGTTGCTCCACCACCTTGGTGGGGCAGAATTGACCTTCTCTTTGAATGGTCTGGTTAACGATCATATGGTCATCTACTCGCATTGATGGATATCCCTTGATTGGAGATATTCGTTGTATAGCCATCCTTGATGGCACTATTTCAGTAGCATTGATTCGCTACCCGTGAGGTTGGGGATACTTTTCCCGACCCTGATGGTGTTTGTAGACTTGAGTTCATTCTCGATTCTGTTGCATTATCAGCCCTGGTAGCAGGAGATTTCCTACTACGCTCTAATACTCTGTGTTGAGCATTAGCCGCTGAGCTGGTCTCATCGGGCTGTCGAGGCCTCGACAGACTCTGATTCACCATCCTCATGGTTTGCATCATCGATGTTGATGACACTTTGGAAGGAGTTGATTCCTTCCTCAATTCAGGCATGGGTTTACATCTGTCTGGGCGGTCTGATCGAGGTGATCCACTGTGCACCTAGCACAGTAGGGTTTTCAGCCATTTAGATGCTGAAATGTGAATTTCC
>QFEU01000545.1:0-11006 GCA_003316345.1 Tricholoma terreum | reverse complement strand
CACCCGGACTTTCCGGAATCCGGGGAGTCCGACCGGAATATGTGGGGGACTGTAAAACACTGCGGACAGTATAGACTGTCTGGGACATAGAATAGACGATAAGGGCCTCCATGCGGACGCAGATAAAATGGCTAAGATACGCAAATGGAATACACCACGTAACTTCCACGACGTACAGAGATTTCTGGGTCTCGTACAATATTTGGCTCATTTCCTACCAGATATTACAGCATATACTGGCCCATTGGCCGGAATGACAACAAATGGAACACCATTTTGTTGGAGGCCATTACACGAGAAATGTTTCCAGATGATAAAAAACATTTGCTGCCGGACGCCAATACTACGTCTGATAGACCACCGAATAGATGAGCCAATATGGATCATCTGCGACGCGTCGGTGTATGGGGCAGGAGCAATGTACGGTCAAGGACCGACATGGCAGACATGTCGACCAGCCGGTCTAATGTCCAATAAATTTACGGATGCGCAAAGAAATTATCGCGTGTTCGAACTCGAAACATTAGCAATTCTGGAAGCCCTTCTGAAGTGGGAGGACAAATTGCTAGGATATCACATCCATGTGGTGACAGACCACAAAGCACTGGAATTCTTTAAGATGCAGACACATCTATTGAGCAGACAGATGAGGTGGATGGAATACCTCACGAGATTCAACTTTGACATAAGATACATCAAGGGAGAATTGAATAAAGTAGCGGACGCGCTATCCAGATATTATGAACACGACTACTGGACAGAGGTACCAGAATTACAAGACTATGTCAATGCAGACGTAAGACTGGACCCAGAACATGACGACCTGCCCCAGGAACGTCTCATCAAAGTCAAAGAGAAAGTGATAGAGTCAAGGGTTAAGGCAACCAACTTGATTAAGGTCCAAGAGGAACTTAGGTCGTTAAGGGAACACATTCCGGAAAGGGACACAATAGCAGCCCAATTGGCTGAAGGTCAAAAGGAAGAAAGGAGGGAAACACTGGAGGAACCAGTGGAAGAGGACCCTACAGTCTTTGAATCAAGAGCAAGAGGCGAAGACCTCCGCGTGACTATGTCCCAGGACGACAAGTTCGGGGAGAAGATACGAAGGGGGTACAGTACGGACCCCTTCTTCACAAAAGTGATGACGACAATTGAAGAAAGTACAACCTTCAGGTTGCACAATGAACTGATATGGACTCAGAATAGAGGGGGAGAGGATGTAGTATGCATCCCCTCCATGAGATCAGTGGATAAAACACTAAAAATGAGAATAATCGATCAAGCACACCAAGTAGTGGGCCACTTCGGAACACAAAAAACGGCGGATTATGTCCGACGTTGGTATTGGTGGCCGAGTATATACTCGGAAGTAGAAAAGTTCTGCAAATCTTGCGAGATATGCGCAAGGACAAAGGGCGAATATCAGATGCCCGCAGGAAAACTACATCCATTACCCATAGCAAGCAGGCCATGGGAATCGGTGGGGATGGACTTCATAGGACCATTCCCCAAGGTAGGAGAATACAACTACCTATGGGTAGTTATATGCAGAATGTCGTCCATGGTACATTTGATACCAGTGAACACGAAGATGACAGCAACACAGCTGTCGTCAATATACATGTGTGAAGTGGTGAGACTCCATGGACTACCAGCATCAATAGTGTCTGATAGAGACACTAAATTCATGTCGAAATGGTGGCGAGAACTCCACAGAATCATGGGCACGAAATTGCTCATGTCAACCTCGTTCCACCCACAAACAGATGGAGCAACAGAATGGGCCAATTGGTTGATTGGCCAGATATTCCGAGCTATGGTGAACCCAGACCAATTGGACTGGGTAGAGAAGTGCGCATTGGTCAAATTCGCGATCAATTCAAGCATAGGGATTGCTGCGGGATTGGCACCATTCGAGATAAATTACGGGTATATGCCCATAATGATGAGGGAGATGAAGGATACGGAACGTACACTGCCAGGGGTGCGAACATTTGCACAAAACGCACTAAGGAACATGGCCTTAGCGCATGACGCATTAATCGAAAACCGGACCTTCCAGAAACACTATGCCGACAGGAGACGGTGTGAAGAACCAAAGATAAAAATAAACGACCTCATTTACTTATCAACAAAGAATTTGGCGATGCCCAAGGGCAGAGCGAGTAAGCTGATACCGAAGTACGTCGGACCATACAAAGTAACGAAGGCGATGCCTTCGACGTCGAACTACGAATTGGAATTACCATCAGAACTCACCAAGAGGCGAGTACATCCAAGATTCTATGTGAACTGCCTGAGACCATATCAACCAAACGACGATACGCTATTCCCAGGTAGGGAAAAGGCGGAACCATACGATTTTGGAGCTCCCGGAGACGCGGAGTGGTACATCGACGAGATCGTCGGCCATTGGTGGAAAGGAAGGAACATAGAATTCCTAGTGAGATGGAATCTCAGAGACTCCACATGGGAGCCGATAGGGAATTGCAACGAACTCACTGCACTAGACGGGTATTTGACACTGATGGACGTCAAAGATTGGCAGGAACTGCTGAAGAAAGCGACGAAGACGCCGCAGGCAAACACGCGCAGAGAGACACGTAGATAACACACGTGAATCTGAAAAGGCAAGCAATCAGGGACTCAGCAGTAACCGAACCGAGGAGGAGATGGGCGGCAGAGTCCGAAAAATGACTTCAACGTTTTTTTTCGTTACACCACCACCAACGCATCGACAAAACAAAACAGCAACAAGATGAACAGGCAGCCCCTGAATATGGACGACCCTCCAGGTCGTCCAACAGATAGGAAAAGGGATGAACCCAGAGGTTCGTCCAGAAGGGAGGAACGATCCCCTATGCGCGTCGACGAGACGAGGAAGGGAGGATCGGGATGGACATGGAGCAGTGGGCTTCACATAGTATACCTCCCAAGAGGGTGTACAACATGCATGGAGTACGGCTGCCACATCATGGAGGCCGAGTTCACAAAAGATGACGAATACGACGTTGCCTCAGAGCAGAGGCAAGGGGAGGCAGATTATTGGAGGCGAAAGGCCACCAAATACATCGACGATCTGGAGGAGGCTGAGGGAAGCCTGAGGAGAATGGGAGCTCACATAGACGAGCTCGAGAGAGAAATTGAGTGTTCTCACGATTACGAGGATGGAAGGGGAGGGAAACGGGCGCGATATGAATCGCCCTATGAAGGAGGCTCGGGCATAAGCTCGCCAGCAACAAATATGCCGGTAAGAAGCCAGCAACTGTCAAGGGTCAAGGAGGATAGCTACGCCCAGGCAGTGCAGACACCAGCCCTGAGGAACGTCCAAGAGGACGTCTATATGGAAGACGGGGAAATCTGGAGATTTCCACCATTACCAAACCCAGGAGTACCGCAGATGGTACAGGCTGGCCCTTTGGCACTACCAAGAGGGGCAAATTGGTGGCCTGCACCGGCTGCACGACCAGTGGTTAGTGGTACGACCAGATTCAGGGGGAATATGCCCCTGAGACACCCACCCATGATCCTCCGAAGCATGGAGGAACTGAATCAACACCTGGAAGCGGTGAATGTTCCAGGGAACAACCTGGCATTGGCACGGATGTGTGCCTATGTATGAGAAGCGCAGGACTTGCCAAAGGAGGCATGGTCACCAGTGCAGAATGAGGCACTGATAAAGTGGAAGATACCCAAATGGGTACCTCAAGAGTCGAGACCCGCCACAAGAGGCATCAGGCCCAACACACCAGCAGGGATAAATACTCCCCGCCTGTCAGACCCACCCGAGGAGTGGGCACGATGGATATGGAGGTATCCCAGGGAGGCGGACATGCGCCCAGGGATCCATCGAGGCAGGGATGGGATATCCTTGTCCTCAATTAGGGGTCTTCTGCTGGTAACGGGGCATGCACCCTGAGGAAACGGGGTACTACGCGCTTGAAACACATTCATGATCAGGGCGGCCGAATTAATGGCTACCCCAGGGAGATATCGGGGGTTGGTTGAGGCAATGCACCTCAACATTGCGGCACAACAGAGGGTGACAGTTGTACAACCGTCGGATAACGTCACGATAGGGGACGTGGCCCAATTGTTTGCAATGGATGGAATAACCATCCCCCAAATCATGGACAGATACGAGTGGGGGAGGGCCACCCTCCAGAGCATGGCTCACGGCGCAGACGCGTCACGAAGGATGGAGGCCATGACCGCGCTGATGGCGGTCCAACAACATACCAGCCAGGAGGCTCAGGACAGGCCCAGTCCAATAGAACCGAGGTGGTGGTATCCACCCTCCCCAACAGCAGAAGGGACAACCGTAACGGCCCCAATGCAATCCCAGACGACAACACCAATCATTGTCGAACCAGTGAGGACACCACAGACAATACAGTCAGTGGTAGAACCAACAGCATCAAGTCAGACAATGCTGCCGGTTGGAGCAGTCTCGTCCAGAGTGGATGATTGGACTGGGGCGCAAGTCTATTACATGCGTCCCAAGAAGAAGAAGAAGAAGAGAAAGCCAAGACCAAAACATGAGTACAGTGACTGCACCGACTCGGTCTCGTCTTCGGAGAACGAGGTGGCAAATACGTCACAGAACCAGAATGTGGAGAGAGCGGTACCGTCAGGGGAACCGACAGACGAGGGAAAGATGGAGTGACGAGGAGTGACCTCATCCCAAAAAAAAAAAAAACCCTTTATTAGAACCACTCAAACATCGAAATTGTTCGACGGGCTGCATTATCGATATGGCGCGGCAGTTAAATTGCCAGGGGGCGTGGGCCTCAGAGAAGACCAGCATTGGTGAATAAGCGCCAGTGAGGCTCTGCTATCATGTATATAAGCTATTTGCGACTCGCACGATGGTCATTAAGGAAACGGCGAAGTATGCCAGTCACATTCATTACGGAAACAAGTGGTCGTAAAACACTTGTTAGTAAGGACTCAAGTATTGTAGATTTAGCACACGGGAGATGCACTAAGAGGGGGAGAATGTAAGAGGGCACTGCCAGTAAGGCAGTGTGTAGTTGTTTGTAATGGGGGTTGCCGGACACATATAGCTGAGCTCGGCTATATGGGAAACCCAAGTCTTATCATTACCTCTAACTCACAGAAGTATACAACTATTCGTATTCTTTCGTGTGAGGTCATAAGCAACACCTACCACCCATCCTACACTACAACTGACAGAGGACGAAGAAGACGATGAATTCCACTCCTATCACGACACTCACCTCTTTCTTGAGACCGATGAGGGTGAGATATGCCTAGCTCCCACTAATGACATGGTAAGGAGAGCCCAGGATGACAGTTCCGGTCTTGAGAAACCGGAGCACTTCCGGCTGGCCTTACCTTCAACGCTGGGGATGTTGACTTGCAGAATGAGACGTTTGCAGAATGCCGTTGAAGCAGAATGTGAGCTGAGGGTCAGACAGGCCAACGATGCTCTTCAAGCTGTCCATCTGGCAATTGCACGGAAGGCATTCGTCTTCCAGCATCAGGTCCGGCGTGCCGTTAACAAGAAGCACAAAATGTGTGCATATACGAAAATTCAATTGACAGATACATCCCTTCAATATCATGCTCAGTTGTATCGACAATCCTGGGATGCATTAAAGCAGTTAAATGCTGGGCCTGAGCTGTTGAAATGTTTCCAGGAACTCAAACCAGAACATCTGAAGACCACCACTACTTTCATTGATTACAGGACACCCGGGATGAAACACAAAACACTGGCATGGTTTTGGCACCTTGATGTCCAAGGTGACTTGATCGATGACTCCCTCATGCTTGAATGTGAGTGAAGCCATACCTTTTTGCAGTGCATGTTGTAGACTCATTTCCAGTCTATCATGTTAATTGGCTATGGTCTCAGGAGATATATCAGAGGACTCGTGAGGAGGTAATCCTTGTTTCTCATGAAATGGAATGGACGGTTTGGTATTTCCACCATGAGGCTGGTTGATGGTCGACATGGAAGATGGCGGTTAATAACCCGGTCACATTGCCATGGCTTTATGGATGGAAAGCATGCGGATGCGATTTGCTACGAGATCAATGGAAGTCTTCAATGCCAGCAGGCAAAAATACCCTCCTCCTTTGGAAGAATGTTCTACCCTTTCTTTGTAGTTATCAGCTACCATTCACTACTGTATCACCTTCATCTATCAACCGGAACAAATTCAGGTCTTCCCTACTCGTGTTTCCCCATGATATATCCTTGTTCTCTCCTCTGTTGGAATGGAACAATCCTTACATCTGGTTTGCTGTTTGTGCCTCTAAGCAATTGCACTCACCTGGCTCTACGTTTCTCCATCACCAGGTATTTCTAGTTCTATGCCATTTCTACTGTGCACGTGCGAACAGCATTTCTATTTGCTTCACTCACAATGGACCCAGTTTCCTCTCAAATCTTTCCTAACTTTCTCGTCTCATGGGCTCAAGCCGCGGTTTTAGAATATCAGACTCGTGACCGGGAAGGTACATTGGATCGCATTTATACAACGAGATGGTATACCCGACTTCTAGAGGAGATGGTTCATATAATGTGATTTATTCAACTTCCCTGATCTGATTTATATAACAATCCAGGAGACTGCTTCGATCTGGATTGGCACAGGTCAATACTGTACAACCTACTTGTATATCCCACCTTTTTACAAGAAGCTGTCCCAGCTTTGCTCTGGTCAGCTACGCGATCTCGATGAACTTACAATTTCAAACATCTTGAAGCTCAATGCGAATACACTTTCCTCCGACCCTACCACCGCTATAGCACACTATTGGGATGCCTGGTGGTTGGCTGACGGTGATTCAACTGGCACCCTGCAATTGGGCATTGCCCTATATGAAAGTCAGGTCAGTGCTATATTATGATCTCATTTTAACATCCTGATGTCATATAGACTTGTGAATCCCCACCCTCGTTGATGCCGGCAACATTTGCACAGCACTGGCTGTCTCTTGACACGGAATACATGGCCTTAGTTGTTCACTTTTCTCATATTAAATTGGCAAATTTCCTCTGAACTGGGTGGCAGGATATGGGTGGAGATATTGCGGTAGAGTCGGTTCTCAATCAGGGTGGTAAACTACCGCCAGTTCTATGACATTTTTGAGTAGAGTTCGCACATGTATACTTACAATACTTCTTTTACCTTGGTTGTCATCACCATGGAACATGTCATATGGCCCTCACTCCCTCTGTTTTATTGTGAAGCTTGGGATCAAATGCCGTTTGAATCCTCCTCGGACACGCAACTCTTTGCAGATATCTTCATGTCACAGGCGAGATATCTGCTCACCCGTCTAGCAACGCCGGATATCTCTGTTGGACTCAAGGTTTTGCGGGTCCAAATAGTATGTTAAACCAGTGGATGGTTCTTTGCATAACATTACCTCTTCTGTAGCTCGTAGACATCGCGTTTCTTGGCCACTTCTAGTTGCAGAATTGGACAATCAATATTCCTGAATTTTACTGGAATGTTGTACAAATCGTCTAATTGCAAGGTGAAGACACTAGGTCTTGTTTAGGGCAATTGCTGCAGGTAGATTTGTTGGTTGATCTCACTAATCCAAACTATGGCTTGGATGGATATCCTTGGGATATATTTTTGGAAGAGATAGATCATATTGGATATAGGGAGCTCATGGAATCTTTTAAAAAACACTGGATGGTGCATCTGAATACATACATTTCGTATCCTTTGCAGCTCATTGCATTAGCAGATTGTACCTAGTACACCCCCAGCAGCTGACATCACCCTGGAATCAGATATTTGCACTGTCCTGTACGACATTGCAAAGGGTCGGTGTTTGGTGGCCAACATATCTGAGCCAGTCATGGAGGAGAGGAATGATGCGAAGAAAATGTCAGCGCATTTATGTATTTTGATCGAGAACAGATTATCTTAATTTACAACAATGTGTTCTATCATTTCCTCAATTCAAAGCAACAATGGCTTCTCTGGCATCCTTCTGTCTTACTGAACTGCTGGCAACATATATGACAGAAAGGTTTCAGTGGTATCGAAGCCAGGCAGCTGGACCAGGCCCCTCGCCCCTGGCAACATTACCGTTAATATTTATTGTAGAATGCGAGATCCTGGTGAGTCAGGCATTTCTCACATACAACAATAGAGGTCCTTTACTGCCTCATTTCATGTCATAGAAGCCTGACTTCACCCATTGCAATTCAGATGTCATGGGATGTTGCAGAATATTCAACCTTCATTGGTGCCTGACCAACAGGTCGGAATGATCGTTTTGAATTCCAGGTTCTGGAGCGATATATGCCGGTTGTCCACAATGGCTCTAGGTTTATCGACCAACAGGCGATTATTCATGATTCTGCTGGAAGGATTATCTGCTGGAATCTCCCTGGCGTTCTCCAGTCTAACCGGCAGGTAAGACTCTCTCTGAGCCGAATTTTTGCCCTATTTTTTAAAAGTGGGTAGAGGTTAGTCTGGGATGCGCTGTTGTCCGTTGAACCGGCATTTAAAGGAACAATTGGTGGTCCAAATGCCCCATGACAAGTCCATCCCAATAACTTCAAAAAGGTTGAGCAGTGTGAGCCTATTCCAGGCAACATCAACTTTTCCCTGGCGTGGTTTCAGCAGGCCCATGACATGAGTTGCACAATATAATCTAACTGGTACAATTTTCAATTTTTGGAACCCTCCCAGTCTCCTTCTTATCTCCTGGAAATATCTGCACCTCTGAAGCAGGCTAACATCATTTCTTGTGTCACCCAGTGGCTGGCCAATATGATTGAATCGTCTGCTTTGATGAGAGCCTTGCTCAGCATCATTCACCCGGAGATGTTCCATACGGTGGTGCATGCCTTTTCACGCCTCGCCGCTAATCCTGAGGTTTCTAAGGAGGGAACGGAAGTATTGGAAGTTTTAAGTAGTTGGTCCTCGCCATTTTCTGGTTACTCCCTGATCAGCAACCAGATTACTCCGGTCCACGGGGATACCTCCGCTCGACCGGAGGTGTATGATTTGTTAGGAACGTTCAGGGAGTATGCCAATGGCGTATTGGAGTTTCCAAGCCTCGGTATGACTCTGGACTACCCACCCAGGTCCCTAGTTGCTCTCTGTGGGAAGATAATTCAGCATGCCATTTCAGAAGTCAATGGCAACCGTGTTTGCATCGCCCACTATATGAGAGCAAATGTACATGAGCAACTCCAGGTCCCTCCTGTTGGATGGATGACACTGGATTCATATAGTTGATCAAGTAGTTCATGTTTCTGTACTTTTTGATTTTTATGAACTTTATTCTAAAACATATGTTGCCTCAACCACACCTAGCTACATCCGGATCATTCGTTCTCGGTATCATTTGTGATCAACCCAGTAACTGGTGAGGCGGGACTGTGTGAACCATGCGTTCTCGGCCATTGTATTGTCTCTAGATGGATATAATCTTGTTGCTATTGGGGTTCATCTTGAGCCAAGTGTCAGAGGAATTCCAAAGCATTGCAAGAATTAAGCATTCGTTTCTAATCACCTGATCTGCTGGGCTGTCGCAGCCCCAGTCCATACTGGCATGTCCAGTATGATTATTGGGACATGATTTACAGTTTATTACAGTCCATCCGGTAACTATTTGCTCTATGAAATCACAGCCAATGACATTCTCAGCAGATGCCCCGGTACTCCTTGTTTCCGTGCTCAGAATAACATGACCCGGCAGTCTATATTGGCCATGCTCTGGGCAGCAGGATGGGCCAACAAAATTGCACGTGCTGGTAAAACAAATGGTGTATGCTGGTACAATGATTGGCTACACTATGCATGAATGCACCAGCGTGCTCATGGTTTTCTCAATCCAAAGCTATTGAATCTACTTTTCATCTTGAGATGTCAACCCAGTCCATATTTGTCTGGTTGGTCCAAAACAGCAGGAATTAATTCCCTTACAAGCCGGGCATCATATGACCCCAGTCACAATTGATTACACATCTGTCCGGCACTTTGTTGGTGTTTATTAGTAGGAAAAAATAAGCACCAATAGGGCATGGGCCAATCCAATTATGTAGCAGTAACTTGCTGTTTATTGGCCCACTCATCTATATTGCTTATATTTAGCTACATGGGCCCACATTGGCTGGCCCAGCATACTCATGCAAAATACATCATGGGCTGGTCCATGGTATACGGGTCAGAGTTACTATTATATGTGCAGCCTGGAAAACCAAACCAAACACCTAAATGCCTGTTTAGAGCTACACAAGCTGGAGAAAAAATGCAAGGTGTTAGAACGTCTCTCACAGACACCAATAATAATATGTGATGGTCATGAAACATAATGTGATGGTGGCTAACATAGTCAGAAGATGTTCACGAGCTTTCAAAACATTCACAAATATTGGACATTGATAGGGCCACCTCACAGTATAACCACAGAGTATGCACTTCGAACCATTGGTATGCACTTCAACAAGCTATTCCGAAGCCCTGTTTACTGTCTGAACATCATTGCAGACCTCCAAAGTTCATTACAGACTTCTGAAGTTATTTCACATTTTTTGTAGATTGCTCACAGCTTTGAACAGGACTTCATGGCACTTCGGCAAGCTATTCTGAACCCCCATGTACAGTCCGAACATCATTTCGTACCTCTGAAGTTTATTCCAGACCTCCAAAGTTATTTCGCATTTTTCACAGATTGATTGCAGCCTTGAATGGGACTTTGTGGACCTCAAACTTCTTTGCACTACTTCGGACCCCCACCCTTGTGTTCAGAGTTCTCTCATCATCATTCATATCAATATGCAATATGATTTAGAACCTTTTGGCAGCCAATTCCACCTGATACAGCTAGTATCATACATCAGATACTGTTAATTGACTGTTAATACCTATGCATCAGGAAGGTCAATTCACCAACCTTCCTAATAAGGCAATTATTGGTAATCCAAAAGTCATCACAAAATAAATGCTTAGAGCAGGAATTGAACCCTCAACCTCTAAACTATTGATCACATGATCTTA
>QFEU01000540.1:0-13842 GCA_003316345.1 Tricholoma terreum | reverse complement strand
TCGTCTCCATCAAAATCTTTTCCCACCTTCATCTCAACCCTGCATCGTGCCACGTAACGATCAGATCTGCCCCTACAATGTGCCCAAAACACGTTATAGTTCATTTCTGAGACCCCTGCAGTCTTGATCCATCCCATCAGAGCCGTTGATCACCCTTGACGACGCCCGAAAATGCCCAACATGGCCCCATCGGGCCTTTATCATCATTCTCGCACCTCAGCTGAGGTGCGAGCTGGTAACACTTGGGCACAGGATAACCCCCTGTCAGTAGAGGCCCGAGATTATGATGCCAATAGGCATTATATGCATCATCGTGCTCGCACTGCTGAAGTGCGAGCTAGTATTCCTTATATGAAGTATGGAGTACATAATAATGAATTACTGAATAAGTTTTTCTACTACAATCCATGTGAATCCACATGGATCATCCGAGAGAGCGGTACCCATGCCCTTGAGTCCACCATTTGCCTGCTCAAAGAGCAGGCCAGATCCTCAGGTGGATTGAGCTACCGAGGAATTTTCAACCATCACATTATGTTTCGTGATGGACACTGGATTCCTGCTGTCCCTACGGCCAGCCAGTCCCCACTACACGTCGAAAGATGCGCATATATTGACGCATGTTGAAACAAACTTGTCGAGGGACATTCGTACATGAGAAGAAAGATGCACTCAACATATTGACATCGAGTTCGGATCCCCAAGATCTCATGGTAATCGATGAACAAGACTCAGAGCTCATTCATCCGATTAGAAGGGGTATGTGTTCAGGAAACCCAAGACACAGTGATCGACTCGACGCGGTCGCGTCGAGTCCCAATTGGCCAGATCTAAAGAACGATGAAGTACGTTGTTCTGTAACTAAAGAAGTCAGTAAACGATGGACAGTGCCTGTTGCACTGTCCCCAAGCTCACAGGTGAAGAATGTACCTGTTGACCGAAATCAAACGCGTCCCCAAACACGTTACAATTCATCAGACGGACCCAAGATGGCCGTCCTGCCCACCACCCCACGATTCCCCGTGAATTCGGGGAAAGACCGCCCATATGGCCATGCAACAGCCGTATCGTTGATTCGACAACAATTTGCCCAGGAATCAAGTCACAATTGACTTGAGGTATCAAAACTGCGCCACAGCAACACAGTGGCCAACAAATGTTCATATTCGAACGTTGTACCTAAGACCAAGACATTTAATTTGTTTACAACATCTCGAGTTCGACTTAGAGTTTCGAGACTGCACCATAACGGCGCAGTAAATGAGATATGTCCATGTTTGGACATGGTACATAAAACAAAGTCATTTAATTTGTTTGCAACCTCTCGAGTTTGAGAGGGACAACAGTACTTGTGTTGTACTATGAAATCATCACACCTGGACAACCCAGGTGATAGCAAATGTTCGTATGCGAATGTTAACCCTACAACGAACATCCTATGTTCGTTTATGCAGCCACAAGACCAGAGTGACTATGAAAAAGCAAAACCATGCCAAGACAGCACGGTTGACATGACTCAACGTCGAGGCAGAAGGGGAGGGGAGTTCCCCAGAAGGAACAAACGTCGTTGGACGTTCGTACGTGAGCAGCAGGGTGTATTATGCGCAGCGCGAAGACACACGCGCTGTGCAGGCCAGTGCCTCGACCTGGTGTCAAGGCAGAGGGGAGGGGGTGACGTCGAGAGTTGCCAGAATGGAGTATCACATTGTTCTGTAAAAGAAAACGTCAGTAAATGACGGACAGTGCTCATAGCACTGTCCTCTGCACTCCAGGTGGATCACTCACCTGTTTCCCAACAACCCACACGCTCAAAGTGTGTTACGACCCCCTGTACGGTCCCCAAGCGGCCGTATCTTCGAGGCCTCCACAATTCCGCGAGAAATCGCGTCGTAGTAGTCGTCGTCTTGGTGTCGGGCTGGGCCAAATCAACGACATCCGTTGTTTTGTGAAAGACAACGTTAGTAAATGATGGACAGTGCCCTTGGCACTGTCCCCACATATACAGCTAACAGACTTACCTGTGTTTCCACTTCCTACGCACCCCAAAGTGCGTAACGACAACTCATATGCCCCACAAACGGCCATATCCTTGAACCTCCCATGTTTCCACCAACGAACGAGATGCCGGGTGACTGGGGCATTGAGACGGCGTTATAGTGATGCCGTATGCACGAAACGTTCGACCATGAACGTTGACCCAAAAACGAACACCGGAAGTTCGTTTATGCAGCCACAGGACTGGAGGTATCCACCAGTGACGATAGCAAAGGCGCCAGACAAGAGAGGCCGGCATGAGGAAGACAATGAGAAAGTAAAGGTGCACCAAGCACCTCAACACAAGTGCTTGGATGGTTCAGGTGACCATCCACAGCTGGACACGATAGGGGTGCACCAAGCACCTCCATCTGGATGCTTGGATGGTTCAGAGGACCATCCACAGCATGTTGAAACGAACTTGTCAACGATA
Organism: Tricholoma terreum; assembly: GCA_003316345.1. NCBI lineage: Eukaryota > Fungi > Basidiomycota > Agaricomycetes > Agaricales > Tricholomataceae > Tricholoma > Tricholoma terreum. Next base: position 11,375 of record QFEU01000540.1, on the reverse strand, counting down.
CATCGACATATCAACCGTCACCATGTGACACATGTCACGCGACCACGCGCCGCATCAACAATGCTTGTTGCAACGTCTGGTGGCTCAGATGAGCCAACAGACCATTCCCTTGGGCAAACCTGTGAACCAGGTTGCCCCTACCACATATCACTACTTGCAGGGTCAGGTGGTGATCTATTGCTGGGTTCCCTGAGTCTGAATTGGATGATGTTTATGATTCAGTGTAATCATAGAATAGTCCCTGCCCATGATCATACTACTTGCAGGGTCAAATGGTGTGTAACCCAGTCTTTTACCTTGTACTCACAAGGTTTCTTTTCTCTTCTTTTGTTACCTTCACCCTTGGGTGAATCTACTGAGTTACCAGGGTGTGACTCAGTTATCTTGTTTATTTTACCTTGTACTCACAAGGTTTCTCTTCTTTCTTCTTGTACCTTCACCCATGGGTGAAGCTAAAGGGGGAGAATGTAGTGATCCCCACCGACCCGGGGGGATCATGTTTGTATCTATTATATTTAGACAGAGCCGGTTCCTATAAAACCGGCTCCTTCCTAATTAGTACAGTAGCCAAACCTTAGCCTAGACGCACACCACAGCAATTATACGTTATTCGTACTCGTTGCACGGTGTGATCCTCATACGCTCCGTAGGCTCACTACACTGATGCATGTTCGCCGAGACCAGTGGCCAATTTTTCTCTACACCAACCTCAAATTTGACCCAACAAAGCCATGGGATGGCCTATTAAGGCATGAGATACTCGTGTCGGTTGGGCCCCAATTCATGTAATCTGCATATTGTTACTAATCCCTAGTCATCGGCATGTTGTAGGCATACAAGCATGTTTTCACATCCCCCAGCTCTGTCGACTTAGATGAATCCAAGTCAACAAAATCTGGAAATGCCTGCATCCATGGCATGACCTCTGTGACCACCGCATCTATTGCATATGTTACTACTCAGGCAAGTACATATATGTTGAATACTGCCAATGAGCGCAGATCCTCATTATACTTATTCCATGATGCAGGTTTGATTTGCTTTGTTGTCCACCAGCACATTCTCGCACTCAGACACTGTCACGGACTCGGAGGCATTCTATCTCAGTCTGTTTGATCTTCTCGATGATGTTAGGAAGAGACGTGATGTCCAACTCCTCGTTGAATGGTGGAACAGGTCTGTAATGCACTCAGTATAATAACCCTGCTCTAAAGACTTCACAGGAGAATCTTTCCCCACTCGTCACCAGAATCCATCCCTGTCCTAGTAGAAGGAAGTCCATTGGACCGGATCAGACAGATGTGTGCTCAGGAGGAACTGTGGCCAAATACTATCTAGGTAGAATATATCATTCGTATCTGTTTTCAATGTCGTCCAGAATGAAAAGAATTGGTTTCCGAATGAGATTGAGGAATCTTAGGTGGTGGGTTCATCTCAACTGCCCCCGTTCCACCAATCAGCCTGTGCAAAGTGCCCACCTCAGATGAACTCCTGCATCCTCAGAGCCCCTGTGGTACGCCTTTTGGCAGGCTATGGATGTGGCTAGGTATATCTCCCAAATTCGATGCATTCATTATATACATGCTTGTCAATGATACCTCCAATGCATAGTGGACATCCTAGTCTCCATTTTGCTACAAAGATTCTGCAGGGACTCGGATTTTTTGTTCGAAATATGGACAAATGAATTTTTTATACAAATTATCTGCAAGTTGATGTTTTTCTGATGTAGCAAATGGTGTGAAACTTGCAAGGTTATACATATTGAGTAGATTAAAGGGGATTCTGGTCTCAGTGCTAGCTCAATGACACAGAACTGACATAGCTGTGTATGACCCACACATTTATTGTGCTTATCATATTGGTCTTGGAATGAAGCTTTCCAGCATACTTATTGTTAAGGGCGATAGCCTATAACTCGGATCTAAGTCTAATCGATCAAGGGATCAACGCGCGAGGCTTTTGTGCGCTATCTAATCTGATGAACAGCAGAGGCTTTCCGTGTTCGAGTTTGAGCGAAGACGTTAGTTATTACTAAGTCGAGCGAGATTCAAGTATAAGCGTTGAATTGCCTAGGTCAAGCTGGGGGCCTTGACCGTTTATACTACTGTTTTTATACTACAGACTGTGGCTATACAATCCTTGAAACGCGTGAGTCAACTACATAGCTCTGCGAGTCAGAGAGCGTAAGTAAGGGTCGAGACGAGTATATATGAGTCGTAAGGCTATGTACGAGTCGAGATGAGTCAGGAGATAATAGATATGGCAAGCCCGATAGATAGGAGTTGAGATAAGCAAGAATAGAAAAATTCGTAACACTACCCCTGTTTTAAGGTTGAAACTTCCCATGTTTCAAACAATCTCCTCCCGTCCTCTAGTCCTTTCCGACGGGATGTCAGGTAAAGGGATGGTCGGTGGTGGTTGCAGTGGTCGTAATGGGATTCGTTTTGATGATCATCGAAGGGGTCGGTTAATAAATAAGTTTCGTTCGCTGAACAATCGGGGACGTGAACGACGACGTTCGGATAAATATGCAGGAGGTGGCTGCCATGGCTGCCATGGAGGTAAAGTGGTGGGTGGTAGTGGAGTGATAGGTGATGGTGTTACAGATGGCATGGGGGTGACAAACGGTGTAATTCTTCTGCGAACAGCGAGTTCGACATTTTCGACGTGATTTACTTGTGGTCGAATATGACGAGCGACATAAAGAGCGAGGGCGCTCCATCCGAAAAGGAGGATAGCGCAAAGGACATACATGAGAATAAAGGAGCTGTTGGCCATGATGGTAAGAGCGAAGATTGAAAGAAAAGTTTGTTTGCTAGTATTTTCTTTATAAGGCTCTGCCAATGAATTCTCCCGTGATGTTGTTCCAAGCTTCATCATCATAATCGGGATAGACATTGTGCATGTCTTCGTTGTAATCTCCGTCTCCGGTTACCGAACAGGCTAGCCGAGCGATAGCTGAGTTCTGAAAAGGGCAGTCTTTTGAATAATGTTTCGGTCCATACGTCTCACAATGTTGGCATTGATATAAAGGGCAATGAGTTTTGAAATGTCCGTAAAGTCCGCAATTGAAGCATCGGTGTTTCCCCATCCAGTAGGGAAATTTAATCTTGGCAATGAGTCGGTGAAGGTGAGTCATCAGCGGAACTGTAAGGACTCTAGTAGTGGTGGAAGATATCGGCCCAGGGGGAGGAGTAGGGGATTCCCTGGTGAGGTCTATAACTTCCGAACGAGTACTGGGGTCCGGGATTGGTGAACTGGGGACCATGAGATATTCATCCATGTGTGATGGGGTAGATGATACGGTCGTTTCCAGAAGAGGTGGGGGTGGAGTCGTTCCCATAGGTGGAACGGTTCCTCGAGTTTCTCGAGGCTCTGTTTCGAGCATTCTTGATTTCCTGAATGATGTCTGCAATGCCGTGGTGTACAAGAAGGGCAAGAGTCGTTTCGAGGATGTTGTCGATTAAGACATTTGCTTCACGAGTTTTCTGAAGGAATTTGTAATAGTTTAAAGTCGCGGGGTCAACTTGCGTGGAAAGATTCTCAATAATTTCATCCTTATTCTTTGGGTTGAGAAGGAAAAGGCGTCGGTGTTAGGGATGACTGGGTTGTTCGACATGAGGGAAATGTGGGTGAATGTGATGTAGTTCATGGGAGGTTATTCCGTCTTTTATAGTCAGCGAGGAGATCTGGTGAATGTTTCAGATTCGTTTCAGGTTCCCATGTGTTGTCGGCTGTGGGATAGCCTTTCCATTTGACTAGAAATTGGTAACCTTGACCGCGTTTCTGGTGTCGCGTAATCAATTCTACTTCGTGTTCCTCCTGGCCGTCAATTAGGTCAGGGGGTGGTCGGAGATAGTTTCTTCTGTGTGCTTCAGTTTCATGATACGGAGTAAGGAGATGTGCATGGAACACGGGGTGTATTTTCCATTGCGGTGGGAGACGTAACTTGTATGAAAGCGGTGAAATGACTTTGATGATCGGAAAGGGTCCTTCCTGTTTAGGAGCGAGTTTCCTAGTTGGGTAAGGTAACTTGAGGTTTTTCAAGTCAAGCCAGACTTCATCGCCTTTCTTGAAAGGGGTGAATTTCCGTGTGATTCGTTCCATCATTGTTTGACGTGCAAGTTCGTGTGCCGCTTGTGCTTCGCGTCGAGCGTGGAACAGAAGTGAGAGTCTAGTCTCTGCTTCTGGTACATTCGTTTTAGGGAATGCCGTCGGGAGCGCAACGGGTTCGTATCCCATCATAAGATAGAATGGCGAATGTTTTATTGTGGAGTGAGTTTTCTGATTGTGTATGAATTCGGCAGTGGGGAGATATCGTTTCCATGTTTCGGGTTGATTTGAGCAAAACATTTGGAGGTAGATTTTGAGTTCCTGATTGACTCGTTCTGTTTCGCCATCGGTTTGAGGGTGATAGGCTGTACTCATAGCCAATTTAACCCCTAGGAGTTTTCCGAGTTCCTGGAATAAGTGTGAGGCGAAACGAGGATCTCTGTCAGAAATAATTTTGTCGGGCAGTCCAAATCTGGAATAGACCTCCTCGTAATAGAGGCAGGCCGCATCAGATGCCGTAAGCGTTTTGTTTGTTGGTATGAAAATCGCCCCCTTAGTAGCATTTTGGTCTACCACGACCATAAGACTGTCAAATCCTTCGCTCTCAGGTAGGTCTGTAATGAAATCCGTAGTTACCACAGCAAAAGGGCACATGGTTATTGATTTAATCGGAGATAAAGGCGGGACCGTTGGGTGGGTGACAACTTTCATTTGTTGACATACGGCGCAGCCGGTGACAAAATTCTTGATGAAGACCGTCATTCCTGGCCACCAATAGTCACGTCGAATAAGTTCCAGTGTCTGGAATTGTCCAGGATGTCCTGCTGGCAAGGTGTTGTGATAGCGTTCCACAATTCGGCGTTGTAGTGTTACGTCCATTGGGACATAACACCAATCTTTGAAAAATAACAGTCCATCTTCCAATTTCCAATCTTCCAATGCTGATTTTATCGGTGGTATTCCTCCTGTTTTTAATGCTTCTACTGCGGTTTTTACCAGTTCGTCTTTCATCAAGGCAATGACCAATAAATCTGTTGTTTCGATGTCGATGGTTTTAACGAAAAGTTCGGTCGGAAGGAGGGTCATGTTTTTATTATCGTTATCCTCAGCTGGGAGAAGATCATGCCTCCTAGATAGTGCGTCCGACTGAATCATTTGGGATCCAGGTACATGTACTAGTTTCATATCGTAGAGCGAGAGTAATAAACTCCATCGCACTTGTCGTCAATTGAGTTTTTGAGCCGTTCTGAAATATGTCAAGTTCTTGTGATCAGAGAGAATCGTAACCGGGTGTTTAGATCCTTGAAGATAATGTCGCCATGCTTCCAATGCTCGAATAATTCCAAATAGTTCTCTGTCGTATATTTCGTAATTTCTTTCCGTCTGGTTGAACGAATGCGAAATGTAGCCACAAGGATGCCAATCTCCATTGTCATCTTGTTGACAGAGAACTGCTCCAGTGGCGAATTTCGATGCGTCGGATTCTATAACGAATGGTTTTTTGGGATTGGGCATTAGCAATATGGGCATCTCGGAGAATTTTCGTTTAAGAGCGTCAAACGTGTTTTGACATTCGGCAGTCCATTCAAATTTTCTGTCTTTCTGAGTTAATGCATTAAGGGGTCTAGCCGTCTCTGCAAAGTGTCTGATGAATCGTCTGTAGAAGTTTCCAAATCCTAAGAAGGATCGAACTCCCTTGACGCTTGTCGGTGCAGGCCAGTCTCAGATTCCTGCGAGTTTCGTGGGATCCATAGCGATCTTGTTTTCGCTAATGATTAGACCTAGGTATTCCACTTTGGTGGCATCGAATTTGCATTTCTCTGCTTTAAGGAATAGGTTGTGTTCTCGGAGTCTCTGTAAAACTCGGAGGGTTCGTTCTCGATGTTCTTCAGGGTCTTTTGAAAAGATTAGAATGTCGTCCATATAAATGATCACCCATCCTTCATTAAGCATGTCTCTAAAGATGTCGTTCATCATTGCTTGGAAGGTTGCGGGTGAATTGCATAGTCTGAAGAACATGACCGTTGGTTCGAACAGTCCTTTGTTCGTTTTGAACGCGCCTTTCCATTCGTCACCTTCTTTGATTCTGATGTTGTGATAACCCCAATGTATATCGAGTTTCGTGAAGAGTTTTGCTCCTTTTAATTTGTCAAGGAGGTCACTGACCAACGGGAGTGGATAAACATTCTTCACGGTTCCTTCATTGAGATATTGATAATCTTGGCATGGTCGGAGTGCGTCAGAATCCTTTTTCGATATGAAAAAGAATGGCGAAGCCATTGGGGATTTCGAAGGTCAAATGTAACCTTTCTTTAGGTTTTCGTCAAGGAATTCGTCCAATTTTATTTGTTCGGCAGGGGTTAAAGGGTAGACTTTACAATCTTTCGGAATGAAATCGGGTTTGAGATTGATCGCATGATCCCAGGGTCGAGATTTGGGAAATCGTTCCGAAGCCGCTTTTTCAAATACCCTTTTGTACTCTTGATAGGCTTTAGGGAGGAGATTGTCCAAAGACTTCTTTTTCTCGGGATTGGCATCTGCATTGTCATGCACGAGTTGTTGAGAGATAGATGTCTTTGCTCTGATCCACATGTTTTGTCTGTAAGAGTATCGTGCCGTGTTTCTTGTTTTGGTGATTCGTCGAATTCCTAGAGTGTCTTTTGTGCAAGAATAGTTTGGGTAATCGTGTTCGTTGGTGAGAGGTGTCCGTTCCGGTTCGAAAATACCAATGACCAATTCTCCTCTACAATAGGTGATTACCAAGTCGTTGTTCTCGATAGTTTCTTCTTGCATGTAGTTTGGATTCTCAGGTACCGGGGTTTCTTCAGGAATGATTGCCGGAATTGATGCTTCTTTTTCGATTACTTCCTCGATCAGGGGTTCATCTGCATCTGGATTTTTTGATCTAATAGGTGCTTCTTCGTCAATTACTTCTTCGATCATGGCTTTCCTGACTATTGTTGGCTTGGCGAATGAAGTATCCATAACAAGTTTCTGGTTTAAGATTTGGATCTGTCTGATTTGTTCTTTCATGGTAATGGGGAGTCGATTCCTAATCGTTCCTTTTGTCCAGTCGACGATAGGATTGTGTTTCCTTAGCCATGATAGGCCTAAAATCAATACGTCTTTTCCTAATCCAGTGACATAGAACGTGGTCGAAGTGATTCTTCCGTTGACGTTTAAGTCGAGGATGGTTTTGTGTGTAACCACTCCTTTCTTGTTAAGGCTTCCGTCTACGTTTCTAGTGATGATGGGTTTTCGGAGTTTAATGAGGGGAATGTTATGGAGTTCTGCAAATGAATGAAACATAAATTCTCCACTGGCGCCTGAGTCGAGAAGGGCTTGGGTTTCGACGATTTGTTTCCTTAGTAGCACAGTGACCGGTAAAAGCATTGATTGAGGTCGCATGTCGGCTACAAGTACAGAGGAAACAGTCATTTCAGAGGGACCGGACGTCGTACCGAGCCTCCTAGTTAAAAACCCTCTTTCTCAAATATTTTGGCAATCTCTTCTTTTTCTTCGTCTTTTAGTTCATCGTCAAGGATGGCGCGGATCTTTTGGGCCAGGGTTCCTTTCTTGAACCTTCCAAAGTTTCGGCGAGGTGGAGGTCTATCTCCTTTCTTCTTGCAGGTGGACGACAGATGTCCGGGTTCGTGACAAATAAAGCATAATCCCTTTTTGATATGCTCCATTCGTTCTTGTTGGGTAAGGCAGTCGACTTCCATAGCGTTTGGATCTTTGGTAGAGGTCGACTCTTTAGCCTGCGCTGTAAAGGTGGATTCATAGGAACGTGTGGTAATTCCTTTAATTCGCTGCGCAATGGCCTGAGCCCTTCTCCAATTTCCATCGAACCTGGACGCCGCCTCTTTCCATCCTTGAAGGGTAATGGGCGGTTTCTCCATAGTGAAGACTCGTTGGAGCAATTTTGGATGTAAACCGTCGATGAAATACTTGACGAGTGCCGCATCTTCTTTGATGTTCGTTCGGCTGGCGATTATTGAGAATTCTGCAATATATTCTTCGATTCGCTTGTCTCCTTGTTTGAGAGTTCGGAGGTCTGTTTTAGCGGCTCCTTCATCGTCAATAGGAGTGAAGTCGATTAGAACCAATTTCTTGAAGTCTTCGAACTTTGGGAATTTGGTGTCGAGGAATTCTTCGGTTTTCATTAATTTCCAGGATGCCGCTACTCCCTTGCTCATGAATGAGAGTGCGAATAAGACCTTCTTTTCGTCTGAATCGTAGATTCCATCGTTAACCCTGAGATACATTTCGCAATCTTGGAGGAACTTCTTAGTAAGTTTTCTGTCCCCATCGAAGTCAGTCGGGGCTCGCATCTTGACTTCTTTGGCGGTTCCGGTAGGTGCCATGATAGCTGGTGGGTTGGGTGGTAGAGTAGAGGTAGATGGGGTCGGTTCAGGGGTGTTGGGTTTGGTTTCTTCGGGTTCAGGGATTTCCCAAAATTCTCTTGATCGGTTCTCATATCTAAGATATTCTCTTCGACTTCTTTCGATTGGTGATTCTGTGGGAGGGTCTTCCTTTGGCAGAAGTTCATCTGGTAGAGGTCTGTCTGTAGCGCTGTATACCCAAGTCTTTTGGGTTTTACTGAATCTGATGTGGACTCCGTTAAGTTTTCCGCTTCCTACGAAATGTCCGGGGATATATCCGGGTGGTGGGTGGTGGAGGGAACGTTTGACCGGGGCTTCCGATCCTTCCCAAGACGCGGTGGTGGATTGATGAGCCTTAACCTAAATAGGTTGGCGGTTTGATCAGCTTGACCTTTTGTTAAGGGCGATAGCCTATAACTCGGATCTAAGTCTAATCGATCAAGGGATCAACGTGCGAGGCTTTCATGCGCTATCTAATCTGATGAACAGCGGAGGCTTTCTGTGTTCGAGTTCGAGCGAAGACATTAGTTATTACTAAGTCGAGCGAGATTCAAGTATAAGCGTTGAATTGCCTAGGTCAAGCTGGGGGCCTTGACCGTTTATACTACTGTTTTTATACTACAGACTGTGGCTATACGATCCTTGAAACGCGTGAGTCAACTACATAGCTCTGCGAGTCAGAGAGCGTAAGTAAGAGTCGAGACGAGTATATATGAGTCGTAAGGCTATGTACGAGTCGAGATGAGTCAGGAGATAATAGATACGGCAAGCCTGATAGATAGGAGTCGAGATAAGCAAGAATAGAAAAATTTGTAACACTTATTTCCGAATGGTGACATGACTCTGATCTCGTTGTTGGCTTCCTGGCACAAAATATAAAGCTAGAAATTCCCAGACGATGTAACAAAGGATGACCTTCTTATATAATCTATACCCAGAAATATCTGCTTCCCCACGTTTTCCTGATGCATGACAAAAAAAACATTATCTAGGGCCCAAATGAACCTGTGGTCATTTGGGCCAGATGTGGTTGGTTTGTGGCAGTTGGTGGTGTTAGTCGATGTGGGAGTGGGTGTGGGAGTGGTGATGGCAGGTGGTGACGGAGTTGTTGTAGTGGTAGAGGAGTGAAGGAGGGGGGGTCACCATCGATGGTTGTGGTCACTGCGAAGAATTAGGTGTCATAGTGGAGTTTGAAAGAACTCTAAAAATGGAACATGAAAATGAAACTGAAAATGACCATTTTTTGGTTCATTCTTGTCTCATTCTGATGTCCATTTTTGAAAAATGAGATTAAAAATAAAATTAAAAATGAGCTGAAAATGGCCCGAAAATGGCTACAGTTGCGGACAAACAAACACAGTAAATTTCTTGACCGAATTTTGGGCACTGCCACAAACCTTTCAGAAGGCCAAAAAGAGTGAAAACATGCCTAATTGATTTTTCTGAACAGGATTCTACGAGCCGATTTCAAGATTTCGGTGATTTTAGGGTTGAGAACCCTAAAATTTTGGCCACCCCCCTAAAAAAATTCCTAAAATCTTGAAAAATAGTGCAATCGACTCCTTTTGATGAGCTGAGTCTGATTCCACAAAGAAGAGAAGCATATGTCATGTTTACCCCTTGAAATAAATTGATGAAATATGCCCTAAAATGGAAATAAGTATATTCCCACACCCTCAAAAGTGTGATTCCGATCTCGCTAGAGTCCACCAAATCTACTCCTGATCCCATGAATGCATTGACTTGCCCTTGTATTCATCAAAATTGCTTCTTCACTTGAGTATAGCAGGAACATTTTTTAGTTGTCACATTAAACTGTTTATGTACATGAGCTGATGTTGTTTGTGCCAATGTTGGACTTCTAGACAAAATCACACATAGTTTACAACTGCCCTGAAGCCTGAAATGGCATGCACAGCCACAATTCTGTCGAAAATTTAGCCAAAAAATTTGGCCACCCCAAAAATGTTGTGGAAAAAATCTGGAAAAATCTGTTTTCGACGTATTTCAATGTGCTGGTTCCGTTTCTGAAGTCGGTTTGGCCCAGAAAATTCACCATCAAAAGATACAAACATTACCGTGTTTGTTTGTCCGCAACTGTATGCCTGAGCACATGCCCAACAAAATCAATCAATTGGGAAGTCCACTCCTGTCCCTTGATGCCGAAACCACCACGGAACGCCGGCAACACCGACAATGATCGCCATTGAGCAAGGATATTGCGCAAGGCGAGCCTGAGGGAAATATAACCACACCCGGCATCATGGAAGCGGTGACGCGGTTTTGTTCCTAAAAGCTAACATGATATTTTATCCTAATAGTGCTTCACCGATTCGGACTTACTTGTTGTCAATGCTGAACAATTGCAGAATCACCAGGAGTATGGTCGGGTTCAGATACTTTTTGTACTGCTCCTCTGGCTCATAGTAACTATGAAATTGGGGCACACTGCACCTGCAGGCGTCGGGTCGTGTAGGGGCGATACAGTAATGTACCCATTCCAGTACTCGAAGAAGGGCGCTGGGAATTTCTGATTGTTGGTCTCGGTCGCCAAGCGTATAGAATGTGCCAAGGAGAGCTTTGCGATGACTCGCACTTTAGTTGTCGAAGGGTCGAAGGGCACAGGTTCCCGATATAGGTGTGAAAACAAGCCGTGGAGTATCGTTCGTCGGCGGAATGCCAAAATATATGGGTGGCGATGGGACTTTCAGACGAGAAGCTTCAAGGCTTAAGGCAAGAAAGGTTGCCTCGCCGTTCCCTCCGCGGTTCCCCCCGCTCTGGGTGCTCTCAATGTGGCTCGTCTCTACAATGTTATTCGCGGCTGCCCCCACACCAACCTTGACCCCCTTCTGAAACAACACCCCTTCCCCCACGTCACAATGCATCCTCAGTCCATCCTCCTCAAGCTATTATTTCACGATGGCAGCCACATCA